>OMNZ01015674.1:15341-32047 GCA_900303255.1 Lesueurigobius sanzi | reverse complement strand
CCCCCACACACACACTCTCTGTCGTCGGTGGTTCTGTTTCAGTGACCCCCCCCCCCCACCAAGAGGCATATCCATGTCATCCTGTGCAAAGGTACACTACTGTGGTGAGAGACCACAACAAGCTGTCTGGTCTGAGCCTAGACCATTTGTGGTTTCTAAGCATGCCATCAGCTAATAAAATAACTTAAAAACAAAACAACCAAACGCTTATTCCATTCATTGTTTGCTTTTATATTGCTGTTGGGGTATTCCTTCATGTATAATATTTTTGAAAGATGATTAGATGACTATTTGGCTGCACAGAACATTGTTGCTTCAAACTGTGTTGGTATTATAAAGCTTGGTACTAGAACAATCAGTGTAGCACAGTAGTGGAAAGAAACAAGGTAAAAAGTACAAATTATAGGATGGCATTGATGTTAAGCCATGTAAAATAAAGGCTTTTTAACTTTTTCTACCTTTTTGAGTGCCTCAGTTTTTTGCGGTTTGCTCATGAAATATGGTCCCTGCACTGAAGAGCACCAAAAGGACATTGTTCTAGACACATTTTAAACAAAGAATCTACATCCAAGTAGCACTCCTGCAAATCAAGTCTTACAAATTATAGGTACTTTCACTTTGCTTAAGTAAATTTTATGATACTTTTTACTTTTACTTCAATACATTTCAGAGCCTGTATCTGTACTTTCTACTCCACTACATTTATAATTGGGGTAAAAGTACTTTAATTTCAAAGTGACCTCTCTGTGATGAACTGGTTTACAGGTTTTTACTTGAGTAGAAATTTCATCTGATACTTTTACTTTTGTAAATTCTTGGTCCTGTACCTGCACTTTTACTTAAGTAAGAATATTGAGTACTTCTTCCACCACTGGTTTAACATGAAGTATTGATACATCGAGAAGCTTAACATATAATTATAACACTCCCTCCGGTAAAAAGGATGGATCACAAACTGCTTTAGATCTGCAAACCTGAAACTCGTTCACTGCATCAATGTTGAATGATGTGACTGTCGAGGAAGTAACACGAGCAAGCAAAAAGTCCAGTCCCAACATGGCTGACCAGATGTGAGTGTCTACTTGCTATGGACCCACTTTTGCAGTTGTTGTTATGGATTAGTATTTGAACTGTGCTTATGGGAGTTTTTGTGAGTCTATAATAGTGGTTTCACGATACTAAAACTTCAAACTTCAAAAAAATACCTCCATATTCGAAGCCTTGTGTTTCTTATCCACTAAAATGTGCTGACAAATCCAAGGTTGTAGTAGTTTGCTACGTAATACTCGTAACAAGTATTATGGTATGATGTTTATGTTTCACTACTGCTTCGTTGGCCTCTGATGTCCGAATCTGTGAATACCGTGCTATCTTTACCTCACTGAAGAGTTTGGGTTGTCTATCTTTTAGATGTTTTGCCAAATTCATCGTGCTGCTCAATTTGGTGGCAAGACACAGTGGTACCGGCTTTGGAGGGAGCCGCCCTGCTTGCAGCTCGTCTTTTCTGATTGTAAAAAAAACATAGTCACAGTATGTGATGTTACACTTCTAAATCTCTCCTTTAGGGATCACATGTTTGAATGATTAATAGATTCTCATGGTCCTCTCTCTCACTCCCTGCTCTGACAGGTGTAGACACGGATGTTCCCTTTTTAGCATGCCATTAACCTGCAGGGTCTGTGCACAGAGCCACGCCCGGATCCGCTCGGCTTCTCTCATGTGAACTCTGTCCCTTTCAAACTGATACATGTCTGGCATTAATTAAGATTGGCTCATTATTATAGAAAAAAAATCACATGGTTTGGTTTTATTTGGTGAAGATATAGTAGCACTTATAGGGACTTGAAGAGGGGATATAGGTTGTGTTCACGTTATAGAATTCTATTTAAGTTGGAGTAGGTGTTAATACAGCTCTAGGGGCAAGAAACAGTTTTTGAAAAGAAATTTCCAAAAAAAACCTAAATTGACTCATTTTATACTTCATCAGTATTTGATTGTGACTGGATTCATAAACCTATTATAAACATATTATTCTGATGGCTGAAAGTCATTTCTAATGGCCAACATCACGCAAATGTTTTTGAATATATTATATACTGTATATATCACCACTTTTGGACACTTTTATGAGAACATAATTAGTCAATATACTTGAACTTTGTGACAGCTTTTGTTTCATGTGGATTGGCCCAGGAATTACAGAAAAAGTAGCTGTAAAGCAAGACTAGAAATCTACATTTTGACAGTTACCATAGTTACCAGCAGAGAATTTTCAGCTGCCCTCCATCTCAATTTTAAACGATACATGCGTTTCAGTCACATAACCTCAGTGGTCAGGTCTGCCATTTTATAGCCCTCTGGCAAGTACAACAGTGTATCAGCCTATGCGTCTCTATGCCTGTTTTACATATCTATGGTCTGCACTGACTGAACCCAAGATGATACATCTGAACATTACTTTCAGAAAATTACCTTGGACAGCAGAACTTTAAGAAAACCAAAACCTTTGGATTTTATCCTTATCAACCACCTGGAGAGTTACTGACAGCAAAGCCTGCCACGGATAACATTCGTGACCATTGGCGCATATTAGCTACTGACTAGCTGCTGCTAACCAGCTACAAGCACAAACCTCTCCATGAGGACGCCCTCAACCACGGTCTAAACATCTAGCCTTGGTACAACATGTGACAGAGGTAAGAGCTGAGCTATTACTGTAATTTCTCAGGGTGTAGAGGGGTAGGGAACCTATGGCTCGGGAGCCAGATGTGGCTCTTTTGATGACTGCATGTGGCTCTCAGAAAAATCTTAGCTGGCATTTATTAACACAATGAGTAATAGGGGTTACATTTCATGATTTAAAAACAAATCAGTGTGGGCTTGTTTCAGGTTCTCCTGAAGATGACCATGTTGTGTATAACAATCCAGAGCAGAGCATATTGTGGTCCAAATGCATCAAATCTCATGTTGGTCATAACCTTCTGTGCATTGTCCAATCACGGTAAAAATCTTTTTCCAACATGTAAAAACATAAATTTGTCCAGGAACAGTCCAAATACCAAAGGCTGCTCTGTGGCCATCAAAGTGAAACTTAACAAGAGGCTGTTCACTTTGGGGCACATGCTTGTGTTTTGTATTTTGTTTAGAATTGTGTTATTATTTCGTAACTAAATGGTTACACCCCTAGTAAGAACTATTTTATGTATTGGATAACTCCACAATGTTGCAAAGAAAAAGCAAAGAAAAGAAAAATTCTGAGACTAAAATTCACACATTTTGTTGTATTCAGAGTAAAAAAAAAACTATTGTATGGCTCTCATGGAAATAAATGTTAATATATGTGACTTTTTTGGCTCTTTTAGCTAAAAAGGTTCCCGACCCCTGGTGTAGAGGCTAAATGCGTTAGCCGTTAGCGGTACATGCTAACGTCTTTAGAGGCCTAAACACGGACTCTGACTGAGGCTCTGTTGACACTACAAACAGTTTGTTTAAGTAGCCATGTGCTCTCCGGGGCCGTCTTTTTATTATTATTATCTTCGTGAGCATTCATCACAATGACATACAAATACTGTGGTCAATCAATTGAACTTTATTTTCATCCTGAGGGAGTACTGATCCTATAGTACTGATTGTTGTAGTGATGGTATTGTATTGTATTTACATGTCTCTCTTGTAAATGAGACATTGAGTAAAGAAAATAATCAAATAATTTTACTCTACACATATTTTGAGTAACATGTGAGTAAGTAATTGTATATTTGTGTTTAGCTCTCAGTCGTAAAGGAGTTGTCCATCATAAACAAAGGTTCTTGAGCTGTCATCTTTACTAGTAAGTAACAATACATCTTTTTGAAAACTGTTCCTTGTCCATTTATAACGTACAAAAATAACATAGACCTAAACACCTTAAAAGCTCAAATAATCTTGTTTTGAATTGCACAAAACTGATGACAATAGTGATATAGTAATTACTGATTATTAAATACAAATCATGAGAACAGCGTTAAGCCAGCAGACACACCCTTTCCCTCCCAGTTATCAGCACAAGCAGCTGCCTTTGAACCCTCCATTAATGAAACTGAACTTTCACATCACAAACACCCATTGTTGCACGCTAAATGGATGCCAAGGACCTGACAAGATATACTACTCATCAGACTCCACACTAAACGATTAAAACGCAAAACAGCAGTAAAAGGATGTGTCCGTACTTGCAGCTTCTCCGTGACACAGAGTACATGTTGGAACACTGGGCTGAGCATCGTTGGACAAGTGGGACTAGTGCAGAGGACGCTCACCTCGAATCCTGAGAGATTTGGGCGTGTTCATGGGAGCAGTGTAATTGCCAAAAGGCGGCTCACCTGGGGGACAGGGGGACAGCTGAGGTGAACAGGGAGACAGTGACAGGCTTTGTTCTCTGTGATTCCCTTTCATTATTCTCATTATTTTTTTTTTGGAAAAGTGCAAGCATAATATTTTGAGCTAAACAAGGCAAGACTTTTGTTTTTACTTTTACCAATACTGTGAGGAGATACATTTTGAATTTATTATAGTTATGATTATTGACACAATAGACATAAAAATGCCTATTTTTTTTTTAGCTTTTAGTAGCTAGTTAGTATTTTTGTTTAGTATTTTATACTTGTAAATGTGTACATGTTCCGAGACACTGTATGTACAAGAAACTAGACACAAAGTGGGGAAGGTGCTTGGGGAACAGAAATTTAAGAGAAAAAAAAAACAAAGAACCATGGCACTCCTCCCATACTATAATTCTCTATTTACATTTTCTAAAAAGCCTTTATTGTACTGGGCTAATGTATATTAAAATCTTTTAAAACATATCGCTGGCTTCTTCCACGCGCATCGGCTCCGACAAAGCCTTTGTTGTGGGAAGAGTGCCTTAGTTCTTTGTTTTTTTTTCTCTTAACCTATATTCTGATTTCTTTCTTCTTTTTTGTTATTTTTAAAATTTACAACACAACAATACAAAGACGATAATAACGTAAAAAAAAAAAAAAATGGGGCACTGATCACCACAACATGTGAAGAATTACACAAGCGGGAGGGAAAACAAGCCTCTGCTTGTACACAAACCACCTGGACCAGCATTGAAAATAAAAATGACCCTGTAGCCGCAGAATGAAAGTCGGAGGTAGGAAGTACTTTTTAGAACAGTGTTATAAAAATGGCGAATCTGGAGCTATCTGAACAAATCTTTATTTTCTAGATTAAATTCCCTTTTCAGTTTTTCAAATGTTTTGAAGGTGATGCCCTCCACAAACAGGGCCAAGGCAGTAAGGCCTCCACTGTTCCAATTCAGGAATGTTGAATCTGATCTGCCGGGAATAAGAAGGCCAAGACAAGATATTAATATTGTTCCCTGAATTGTATTTGTTGACCATTTCATGCCAAATTAAAAGGGTATTTTATATTCTGATTTCTTTCTTTATTCTATTCGCACATTTTATTGTTTTTTAAGATTACTATTGGAGCTAGTCTGTGACAACGCAATTTCCAACGCAAAGTCTGTCTAAGCATAAGTCTACTGGGAATTGTTGCATCCCTACAAACAACTACTGTACATCAGGAAAAAAAGATATATTTATTTATATATTTCTTGGTTGGGATTTATTTGGGTTGCAAGCTAATGAACACACATGAGAACCATGCATGTAAACACACCACTCCGGATTGTAGCCTTGGGCTAATTTCCATCCGTTGTCCCACACTCGCACTCTCAAACATACTCTCATTCATCCTGATCTATTGTACATGTTTTTAGTGGTAGGGAAAACCGGAGCACCCAGAGGAAACCTACGCAGACACGGGGAGAACATGCAAACTCCACACAGAAAGGCCCCATCTGGCCCAGGAATGAAACCCAGCACTAACCGCTGTATAATAACAGTTACGTTAAAATGCCACTCCTTCATAGAAATTTCCTATCAGCATTTTTTGTTATTATTATTATTATTAACATTTACGTCATACAGAAGGTGGGTAAAAGGTTATGTTTCCTATCTAGTAACAACACCTTAAGTATGAGTGTACAGTAGCGTGGGAGGGCTGACATGTTGCACTAAGCACTCTCTAATGCCTCGGACCCGCTGTTGAGCCCTTTGTGATTCTTATGTAAACATTCATAAAGAGAGGATTTACAAAATAAAGCCTCAAAGAATGAGACAAAGCAGCAACATTTTGTACGATTCATCCATTCATTGTCTCAGGAATTTTTGATGACTCCCAAATGTTTGTAAAGCCTAGAGCTTTGGACATGCACTGTCTGTAGAGAGCAGAGTATATACTGTACAGTAACATAAGAGCGAACTGTGGTGAATGCGACAACAAAGTGAGCGGCTTAAGTGTGTCTCGCAGCGACATAGTTTCGCTTCTAAGACATGACAGAACAGCAGTTTATTTCCAGGTGCACAATTACTGGACTAACTGGCATTCTAGCTTTCTTTTTTCAATGAACCGAATCTTAAAGTTGCATTATGTAAGTGGAAAAACAAACAAACTTGATATCAGTTGGTATATGACCTTTTAGTGGTGCAAATTAAATGAACTATCTCTAAATGTAGATCAAACTAAATTCATGATCCCCTCCTCGAGCCGTCACCTTATCGCGGTGGAGGTGTTGTCTGGGGCATTATGCTCATGGTAGGGTCTCCCAGGGCAAACAGGTCCTAGGTGCCGGGTCAGACCAAGAGCGGTTCAGAAGCCCCTTATGATGAGACCATCAAGGCCAGTTAGGTCATCCAGAGGAGCGTCGTAAGGCCGTCCTCCTGTGGACCCACCACCTGCAGGAGGAGCCATAAGGGACTGGTGCAATGTGAGCCAGGCAGCTTGGACTGCTGCCCCCGCGACCCAGCAGCGGAAGAAGATGGATGGATAATTTGTGATATTTGGAAACGGTAAAAAAGGGTAAGAGTTCAGGTGCCCATTGATAATGTAGAATTAGAAGAAGTTGAGGAAATCAAATTCCTGGGTGTGATCTTGGACAATAATGTTTGCTGGAAACACCATATAAAATATGTTCGATCTAAATTGGTGAGATGTAGCAGTCCTGGGTAAAACAAGGCACATATTGAACCAGAGAGCCTTACATACTTTATATGATGCACTGTTATGTAACACCTACAAGACAAATATTCAGCCATTTACAATTTTACAGAAAAGTTATACTATAATAAAGGGTATAAGGACCATACAAATATTTTCTTCCTACAAACAAAAGCATTAAAATTTGAAAACTTAAATTTGAAACATTGCAAATCAGAATCAGAATAGAATTTATTGCCATTGTTAATGAAGGTTTCACAGACTAGGAATTTTCTCCGGTGTCCTTGTACGACATGAAACATACCGTAAACTTGTAATAATGATAAATTATTACAAGACATGTGGACATACCACATAGTGCAAATAGAGCACAGTGCAAATAGAGCAGTGCAAATGGTACAGGTTATTCAGTTTACATTAGTCCGATACAGAGTTATTAAGTGTTCATGGCTCTGGTACAAAGGTATTGAATGTAATTAGTAATAAGTGTTCATGAGCCTAATAGCGGAGGGGAAGAAGCTGTTGTGGCGGGAGGTTCTGGTCCGGATGGACCGTAGCCTCCTCCATGAGGGGAGAGGGTTAAACAGTTTGTGTCCAGGGTGGGAAGGGTCAGCTGGTCGGACAGCTGTGTCCGACCTGCACGCCCCTGGGTCCTGGACACATACAGGTCCTGGAGAGATGGAATATCTCTCTGAGATATTGTACAAAGCACGAAAAAATTACTTCATGTACATTTACATACATCATTCTCAAACAGGGAAGGAGAAGCGAGATACACGTATACCCTCTGAGGAAAACGAAACTTGTAAAATTTTGGGCGGTAACGTTGTGGAACAATCGGCCTGAAACACTCAGGAAGTAGCATTATTAGCCAATTTAAAAACAAATACAAAAATATTATTTATTAATTATATTTAAAAGTATAGAGAAACAGTTCTGTTCAGACGATAGAAGCTTATAGTATTGTGTTATCAATCATTTGATAGAAAATGATGGGTTTAAAGTAATGAAACCCTGCTCCGTTTTGAACATGTGGCAATGAAATTGAATTGTTTTTAGTCATTTTGACAAAAAACCCAATTGAGATTTTTCTGACAGAAATTGCAATTTGTCTAAGCACCCTAGTTTTTAGGAACCAGAAACTTACCAGAAACCCTAAAACAATTCTGTGGCCTCATGCATGACCCTGATATACCACAAATATTCGATACTTGAATACATTGCATTAATGAACACGGCGTTACTTTTAATCTCAATTTTGTCAGATTAACATTCATGTGGTATATCAGGTTTATGCATGGGGCCACAGAATTGATCCTGGGGCGTCATAGATGCCACTGTGATGGAAAGTAAAGGTGCCATGCTGCACCCATCCAGCCACTGCGCCACTAAATGGTCAAACACACACATATCAAGTTGTAGTTTTCCACATACTGTAAAAAGTTACATAGTGCACCTTTAAGCTTTTAAGGGGCATTTCATGTGAAGCAGTTTACAATGAAGATAAAAATATATATATTTGATGCCTATACACAGCTTGAACTTGACTAAAACTAAAAGCTATTGCATAAAAAGCAACATTATCCTTGTCATCAAAAGTGCTGAGATCAGGTCACCTCAGAAGCTCATTTCCAGGTGCAAGCCTTATCTTGTCTATTAGTGATCAGGAATGAAGTTAACTCTAAAAGGGTGGGAACAGTGTAATGGCACCCTTAACATGTACGAAAAAGTGAGGCAAACCAGTTTTGCGAACATATCAAAAGCATGATTACAGCATTGTGTTCTGGGTCTGCTGCATCTCTTTATCATTATTATTGACACCAGGACTCCAAAAGAAGTGAACAAACTGAGAAGCTTTTAAAAAGTTTCCCTAGAAGAGGAATGCTGTTTTGGCCGAGGCAGCATATCTGTGCTTTTTATGTGCAGGCAAAGGCGTGTTCCTAAATGTCTTTTGCCAGAGGGAACATTACAATAAAAAGGTGGGCCTTTTTTGTCCTGAGAAATTTTAAAGCCGTTAATTTCTTTGTGAACCACAAATGCAACATGCAGTAGATATATCTTGTCATTTGAACAGCCAAAAAAGATGTCCAAAACACACTCCTATTCCTTCATCCTGAATTAATTTATGCTAATGGAAAGCAACTGCTCCCTATGAGTCACATAATTGCCAGTTAACACCCAGCACATATTCTGTCTTCTCTCATCTCACCACTGATTCCACACACATGCAACATTCCTCATTTTATGTAAAATTACACTCGTAAATCAGAGAATCTGAGAGTCCCAGCACAGTTTGAACATAGTTGTCACTTTTTGAGGTGGATTGTCATTCCCTTGCATGGTTTACCCACAAATATGCACCTCTGCAGGATTACGCCTCTAAAGCTGCAGGCAAGATCAGTTCTGAATTTTACCAACCACAATGAACGTTTGAGAACAAGAGATGACTAAAAGCTAAATATTCTTGTAATGTGTTGTTCATGAAATTGTGTCTTCACATTCTTTCCCGACTATAGCATCTGTAACTAAATGATACTAAGTGATAAGAGTTATGGCTCAAATAATGCCTTTTCTGCACTAACTTTAACAATAACTGTACAGCAAAACTAATGTGAAATGTTTCTTTCAAAACTCACATGGGAAATGACTGGAGAAGGTAGCACTGAGGTCACAGATGTAAGCTCTCAGTTGTCCATATGTGTGTGGTTTATTGCAGAATTGCAGAGAAGAAAACAAACCCAGCACAGAAAACTATTGCATCAGTATTTTGTGTTTTTTTTTTTTTAATCAAAAACTTGTTTCAAATGAACAATTGCATTGCTATTCATTAAGAGAATAACCATTTGGAATAACAAAATAGTCCCTGTTGACAAATAATAACCTAAAATGTCAATATTTTGTATGGCCATCTTTGGCCCTGACAACAGCTTGCATTCTTGCTGGCATTGTTTTTATGTAGTTCTGCAAAGTCTCTTTTGTTATTGAGTTCCAAATAGTTTGTAGCTGTTCCCAGAGACCTGCTTTGGATGAGCCTTTGGTCTGATCCATTTTTGATTTCACTAAATCCCAGATCTGTGCAATGGGGTTCAAGTCTGTACTTTGGCTTGGTCAGTTCATCAGATCCAGCTCCAGATTCCCTTTTCCTTAACCATTACAGAAACATAAAAAGATGGTAAATAGAAATACTGTAACATTACGGCAGCAGGCAAACACCTTATACTGGGTGGTGGTGTTCTAATACATTTGTTAAGCACTGATCTCAATAGTTTTTTTTTTCCTTTTTATTAATTTAAAAGTGGACATTTGTATTTGACATTAGCTGTTCAAACCAAAGACACTATCATTTCATTTACAGCTGTCAAACTAGTTTTTCCTGCAAGTCCCACCTATGACTCCAGGCGAGTGTCAGAGCGGCTGATGATAGAGTGCTTTCCACTGAGACAGAGCAGAGTGGCTGGGGAGAGCGGAGCTGAAATAGGTTTGACGAGTGTGAGACAGAAGTCATTTGCCGACAATCACTTATATACAGTATGCGATGTCAGCCTCTTTTACTGTAACACCTCAAACCTACTTTCTGCAACGATCACAGACAGTCCGAGGCATTTCGCACAAAGAAACAATTCTTATTTACCGGTCTATTGCTTTGTTTTTATGTAAGCTTATATAAAAATATGTAATTATGTCAGGCTAGCCTCTACTTTCAGGCTGTATATTTTTATGTGGCTCAGTTTGAAATCCGCATAATGCCAACTTAACTAGAGCCTGTTTGTAAACTGTGGGTACTGAGATCATCCATTCCAGTAAGATCTAACTATGAGAAAAGAATATGGTTTCTCTTGTCTAGATTCTAGTCTATATTTTATTTCCTTATTATTGGTTTACTTTTAGCTGCTAATGTCTGTGTGCTTAAACTTGGGGTAAAGCTGTTGCAGAAATCTATTGTGCATTGCCATTAAAGACAATATTTTCTGGATGCACTTTTTGTGGTTTAAAAGATGCACAGCAACTGCAACTGGGACACACAATTATTCATTTGAAAGCTAAGAACCTCCTGAGATCAGCGGGCATTAACATGACTAGATTGGTTGGACATGCATGTGCTGGGATTGTGGAGTATGGGAGAAGAGAATTGCCAATTTCTGAATTAGCTTGGTTTCCAAGTGTTTTTTTCTGTTACAACACAGGACGGTAGGACAAATTCCTGCTACAGCTGCTTGTTTTTACATGAAAGCGCTGCTAATAATGTGAACGGCAGTAAAGAAAAGGGCTACATAGCACAAAAACTGACTTTGCATTAGAGCTTTGATGGTGAGGTAAGTTTTTGTGAGGTATATTCTTTTCCTTTTTCTACCGTTGACATTATTAGCAGCGCTTTGATGCAAAACTAAGCAGCTGCAGCAGGAATTTGTCCTACCGTCTGGTGTTCAAACTGCCGAATGCAACTGGAAACCATGGCAACCAAGCAGAAATGCCAATTCATTTATGCTCATTTACAAAGGTTCAAGCAACGCACCCTATACGTGTAAAGTCATTCCTCTTTCTGATTGGATAGTCCTATTGAGAAACAAAACAAATGGTTAGTAGGAAATATTTACAAAAAAATCTGACAAAACCTACATTTATGTGCTTTACTTTATGTGCTTTACTTTACTTTTCTCTTTTTCTCATCACTTTTCCCTTCAGTACGCCAAAGACTGCTTTCAAAATGGCTGATGTTATAACACGAGTCACCGATGGGACCTGTAAATACTCACCAGATCGCTGTCTGTCATCGCCTCCAGCAGTGTTCAATTTGAGGGGGAGTGTCACGAAAGAAGAGAGGGAAAAACTTTCTACCCAGCGCTCTGAGAGAGGTGTGGTTATTATTCCTCTCCAAAAGTGATCCTCTCCAGTCCCCCGGCGAGAGCGCGCGGGGCGGCAGGCAGGACAAGGAGCACTCCGCGGACAGGTGTAGACGCAGAGCCGCGCGCACCTGTCCTCCACTGGGACACGGTGAGGCACTTTGTTTCCTTCTCCCCGCTGGAGCGTGCTCGCGGGGCCCTCCGGTCACCATGAGTCTGTACGGCTCCCAGAAGGGTCTCAACATGAGCACCAGGAGGACCGGCTCCAGGGGCGACCTCAGCGGCGGAGGTTACCAGTACGCCCGCAGTGAGGTGATGCAGGGAGGCTCAGGCGGCAATGGATACGAGCCCTACATGGATGGATCGTCACAGTACAACACGTACAGCTTCACGTCCAAGGGGGGCTCCATGGGGGGTGGATTGAGGTAAGTTTAGCCTTTTTGCTCTATTCATTTGCTGCTGTGAGAGTCAGACAAACATGGCTAAATAAATAGACCCTAGATGACACACACGCATTTCATGGTCGCTTTAGTGTGGAAATAAATAAATAAAAATAGTTTAGGCCTTTGGAACAACCACAAATGTATATGAGTTTTGCAAAACATTAGAAGCAGAGCTAGAAGGATCCTACCTGGCTGTTTGCTAAACTCAAAAGGAATTTGTTCTGCTAAGTGCGCCTGAAGCTTCTATCGATTATTTATGGCTGTTGCACTAGCCTGTAATTTTAGCCAACCATGGAGACAAAAACAAAAAAAATACACATTTTGCACATTCAGCTGAACTTGACCAACCAATATATATATTTTTTTTTAGCACAAATTGTACTATACTATGATCATGATGCTCTATGACCCCTGTCAAAAAGCTATTTAGTCTTTTAAATACCTTCCTGCTAAGTGCAAGGGTTTTGCTTTAGGCTTTTACATGCTGATATCGAAAACAACAGTCTTATTATGCACAGAAGGAAATATGATAGTGTCCTGATTGCACCTGATTGGATCCCTGAACTCAATTTGCATCTTGTCCAATCATGAGCCAGCCCCCAAAAAACACATGACACATGTTGTTAGTATATTATGTGTCCATGTTTCATTGTTTGAGTTATTTTTTGGTATGTTTGCTGCAGTGGTGGTATTGAGTACTTCATACTCAATATTCTTACTTAAGTAAAAGTATCAAAGTACGCAATGCAAAATGTACTTTACAAGTACAAAGTAAAAGTATTTCTTAAGAGATTAATGTGCAGGATTTTTTCTCATCCTTTGAATCAAACCAGGACTAAATGAGGTCTAAAATCGGTCTGAATCAGGACTAAACTAGGTCTAAATCAGGACTAAACCAGGTCTAAACCAGGTCTAACTCAGGACTATATACCAGGTCAAAACCAGGTCTAACTCAGGACTATACCAGGTCTAAACCAGGTCTAACTCAGGACTATACCAGGTCTAAACCAGGTCTAACTCAGGACTATACCAGGTCTAAACCAGGTCTAACTCAGGACTATACCAGGTCTAAACCAGGTCTAACTCAGGACTATACCAGGTCTAACTCAGGACTATACCAGGTCTAAACCAGGTCTAACTCAGGACTATACCAGGTCTAAATCAGTAAACCACTAACTCCGGTCTAAATCAGGACTAAACTACTGTAGGTATAAACCAGGTCTAAATGAGGACTAAACCAGGTCTAAACAAGTAAACCACTAACTCCAGTCTAAACAAGTCTAAACTAGAACTAAACCAGGTCTAAACTGGGACTAAACCAGGTCTAAACTGGAACTAAACCAGGTCTAAATCAGCACTAAACCAGTTCATCGTAGAGAGGTCCCTTTGAAAAAGAAAAAAACTTTTACTTTTAACCCAATTTAAAAAATGTAGCAAAGTAGAAAGTATAGATACAGGCTCTAAAACGTGGTTAAGTAAAAGTAAAAGGTATTCATCACATAACTTACTTGAGTAAAGTAAAAGTACCTATAATTTGTACTTTTTACCTGTACTTTTTACCTTGTTACTTCCCACCACTGGTTTGCTGTAATCACAAAGGTCAATTCTCCTCATCTTATCCCAGCGGTTTGCTATGAAGGGACCCTTTGTGGCTAAAAGTTCAACAAAAGGTCTCCTCCTGGTGTCTATGTTGCACACAGGGAACGGGTCCCTTGATACAACTATAGTGCGTCTAGAAGTAACGTGGACTAAACAGCTCACCACATGCACCGTGGAGGGCTGCAGTGTAATGCCCGCCTTCCTGCTGTTTCTCTGTAGTCGGTGCTCGTCCCGGTTCTGGAGGGCAACATTCAAGTGTGATTTATGGCTCACAATGAAACGCCAAGTTCCATCTGCGGCGGCGGCTGTACGCGTTCTTGTTATGACGGGGGCGCGCTCGTCCCTTTTGGCACAAACATATTACTGCTCCACCGTAAAGAGTCTGTTCTGTGATCTGATGACAGACGACGAGCATTAACTTGAAGCTGCCACAGTATTGAACTTTGGGGAAGTAAAGAAATATTGTCGTTGTTTGCAGCTCGCGCATGATCTGTGCGATTTTTACTGTATGTAGTTTTCATTTCTCATTGACTTGCAGAGGTGGAAGAAGTACTCAGTATTCTTACTTAGTAAAAGTATCAATGTGTGCAGTGTAAAATGTACTTAATGAGTAAAAAGTAGAAGTATTTCTTAAGAGATTAATGTGCAGGATCTTTTTCATCCTTTGAATCAAACCAGTACTAAACAAGGTCTAAACTAGGTCTAAACCGGGTCTAAACCAGGACTAAACCAGGACTAAACCAGGACTAAACCAGGACTAAACCAGGTCTAAACCAGGACTAAACCAGGTCTAAACCAGGACTAAACCAGGTCTAAACCAGGACTAAACCAGATCTAAATCAGGTCTAAATGAATAAACCACTAACTCAGCTCTAAACTAGGTCTAACCAAGTCTAAATCAGGACTAAACCAGGTCTAAACCAGTTCATTGTAGAGAGGTCACTTTGAAAATAAAATACTTTTTCTTTTAACCCAATTTTTTAAATGTAATGAAGTAGAAAGTACAGATGCAGGCTATAAAATGTACTTAAGTAAAGCAAAAGTACCTATAATTTGTACTTTTTACTTTTGCTTTTTACTTTCTTATGTGGATTAGATCTAAATAGTAGATAAAGTTAGGGATGGCACCGGACGTTATGCTACATTTGATGAGTGATAAATGTTACCCAAAAGTATGTGACAGTTTTGTAATTGTCTTTTCTAGTTTGATCACAAAATAACTGTATTTTAGAGACATCTCAGTGTTGCCAGGCTTTATAAAATTAAGATTTTTCTTTGGTTGTTTGTTTTTCTCTCATCGTTTTATTTATTTTTTGTTCCTCTTGCAGTGCTGGCAGTCTCAGTGCCGTCAACCAGAAAGCCATGATCCTCCAGGGCAACTGCCAAGAATACCTGAAGAAAGCTGAATACGCCCTTCAATCTGTGAGTCATACAGCTGTAATCAGACTTTTAGTACTTTGCACATCTCAATGCGTTAAGATCGTCTGAGTATCGTTAAGTGCTCTGCTAAAAGTCTCAATGCAACTGTAATATAAATAAACTCAATAAATCTTATCAAAACACATATTTTGGGGTTGGAAGTACAGTAAAACTTGTATTGTAGGACTTATCTTATGATGCAATAAACTATGCTGATTTTCCTGATCTTCACTGTAACCTTGAGCATAACATTCTTGCTTGCAGTGTTTCTTGAAGGAGCATACCAGATACTAAATAGTATGCACATCAGTAAATTTATCTGACCTCAAGCCTCAAATACATCATTGGATAACTCACTAAAACATTTACTTTTTTCAAATGCACAGAACAAAGTAATTAACGTCAAAACTTTTGTCCTGCATCCTAAACAAAATATCTGGAATTACAGGGCAATACAGGAGATGCAGAGCGCTATATGGCAATGGCCAGAGAGACAATCGACCACCTGAAGGGCTGTGCTGTGGAGCTAAGAACGATGGGTCAGCCCAACGACAACGTAGTGAGGACGTAAGGACTCCTCTCTTTACTTTAGCCCTCATAAATGTTTCAACTCTGAAGGCATTTTTTTCCCGTCTTGGCACAGCTTGGAGATGTGCAAGGATCAGCTGAAAGGGGTCCACATGGCCTTAACTGGCTCCTTGCGCAGGAGAAAGAGCACCAGGGCAGGCAGCACTAGCAGCGCTGCAGCCACAGGAGGAGGGTGGGAAGAGCCGCCTCGGAGCTTCCAGGACGCTATGGCCTGGATTGGACAGCACAAGGTAGGGCTGCTCGATTTTGGAAAAAATGAGAATCACGATTTTTTTGTTAAAGATTGAAATCACGATTCTTCCAACGATTCTTTTTGAGTTTGAAAATAAAATGCATTTATTCAGCATTTCGGCAAAAAAAAAAAAAAACAAAAAACTGTAGAAATGTGTCTAATTACCTGAGTTCACACGCAAAAACATGAGATCAAATGTCAAAAGAATCGTGCAAAAACAAAAAAAAAAATTGAAAAAATTGAAAAAAAAGAAAAGAGAAAAAAAAATTGAAGAAAAAAAATTGAAATTATTTTTTTTGTTAAAGTGAAAAAAAAATTGAAAAAAAAAAATTTGAAAAAAAAAATATATTTTTTTTTTGACAAAAAAAAAAAAAAAAAAAAAAAAATCGTTCCAACTCGATTTTATTAATTTGGAGATCGTTTGGCTCAAGAATCGAAATCGTGATCAAAATTCAATTAATTGCACAGCCCTAGCACTACAGGACCCAAATATGGCACGCTGGGGTTTAAGGGGTTAAA
>OMNZ01015672.1:20521-35773 GCA_900303255.1 Lesueurigobius sanzi | reverse complement strand
GCAGACACAGTCCCCATTTTTAAGACTAGGCTCAAAACGTTTCTTTTCAAAAAGGCTTATAGTCAGGTCAGCTAGGCTCAGTACTAAACCTACAGCATAAGCAAGGCTGCTATAGGAGCTAATGCTGGGGGAAGTACGACACATTGAGCCCCATCCTATCGTTTTCCTTACTGTATATTTTATGTTGCAATATTTAGGTCTAACCTGCACATTTTCCTTCTGTTCATTGCAATTCACACTGTGTCCTCTTTTTCTGTTCCACTCCGGTGGCGAGTTTCCTGGGCTGGTGAGGACCCGAACAACTTCCGTCACCGTGAGACAGGACAGCATTTGTGGTACTGGACGGCGTCGGCCACGCCTACTCCTCGTGTTAAACACTGCTGTGGGACTCCAGTCCACCCGGGGACGTTTACCAGTTTAATTGCTGCTGCAACTCTTGCTGAACATTGCTATTGGATTCTGGTCGACCAAAATTCACCACTAGCCCATTCGCCCAAGGGAGATGGATCCTTCCTTTAATTGGTTTTCCTCGAGCTTTCCTCATTTTTTTTACCATGTGGTTTTTGGGGGTTTTCCTCGCAGTAGAGGAAGATCTAAGGATGGGGGATACTCTAAGCTTGTTACTCCAAGTGATTTACTTATTCACGGGACATTACATCTGGTCGAGACATTTCATTTGTGTGTGACTTATTTTTGATCATTCTTGATGTCTGATATTGATTTGTTTTTGTCCATACCGACCTTTGAGATGACTTCTGTTATGATATTGGGCGTTACAAAAATAAATTGATTGATTGATAAACAGGAGTGAATATAAGGGGGAGATGAAGGTCCAGTTGATTTTTAAACAGCTGACAATTCTAATTGAGACGGGAACTTCCAGGACAATATATACGTTGCTATTTGGAGATGTGTCCCATTTCAAAGCCAGTAGTTACACTTCTTTATTTACCATGACTTGCCTTTGGCTGCAAAAAGGTTGCCACAATGAAATCATCTGCATCTGTCTCAACATCCTTCTTTCTGTTCTCTATGTTTCCTTAAATACATCAACAACTGTCCTCCTTCTAAACACATCCCTTGATACCCATTATGTAAATGTATGAGCATACAGTATATCTTTGTCACTTCGGCTCCTATTATACGCCTCAACAACACTGTTTTTAAACCATACAAATAGGTAAAGAGGCATTTGACCCATTCTTTAACCAGGGCACCTTGTCCGAAACAGGGAGCAATCACAGGGCCCATAATGCCATACTGGTATCTTGTTTTGGGTTGATGGGAGAACATGGTGTGTCCATGTTCTCCCTGATACAAGCAAACAAGCAAACATCACACATAAAATTTGCATGCTCTCGCCTTCAATCACCATGTTTCCAATATTTTCATAAAACCAAATCTCATCAAGAAATAGAAAGGTATAGTAGCTATAGGGTTTGCAAAGTAATAATTCTATTTTTTGCATAATGCACCATGAAAAAGATAACTTCATGACTGCACATAAGCATCTAATCTAAGAATAAACAGCATAGCCGAGCCTACAGTATCCTGTCTGACTCCAGAGAGATGAGCTGGAGCTGCCGTGAGCAACTTTCACTTCAAGGGCCTGTAGAAAGATCAATGCGTAAGAATAGCTGTGGGACCTGACTACAAATTGAGCAGACTTTAATCACCTAAACAGTTCACAGCGGTGTGAAAGCTTCCACCATGAAAAGGTTTAATCACTCACCAAGTTGAATAAAGTCAACTAGTGGCTAATAAAAAGGGCACTGCAGGCCTGGGGGTATATACACAAGTGTGCATTTGGGAGATGTACTTCAGGGCCATACAAGGACAATGGGCGGGGCGGTAAATCTAAGTGATTTTTCAGAAACTTTTTTTCCCTCAAGTGTAACTTTCAATAGCATGAGATAGTTAGGCAAGCATTCTTGGCATAATTTGCTGCAATTATTGTGAATAATTCAATAAAAAATCATCCCAATTTTGGAAAAAAAACCCTTTGGTGATTTCCCTGAATAGTAATTTATACATTTAAAAGTTATAAATTGGTTATTTGTTCCATATGTTACATAGTGACACATGATAAAGACTTGACCAGAGAGCTCCCAGCGTCAAGAAATATACGTTTAGAAATCAGGTCATTATTAAAACCTTGAAGCATTTTTATACTGTTTTACCAGTTTATGAATGAATAGCCTATTATATTTTTTGCTATAACTTTACACCACTGACAAAAATAGCCAATACACTGAGATTGTAAGGGTCAGTATCTTTGCAAAAATGGACCAAGGACCATAGGCTGCTATGTACATTAATCTATCAGAAATACCTGAAAGCCACTAAGCAGCAAAAGCCTAATAAAGGAGGTGAGAAATTGAGAGCTCTCTATGAACACTTGATGCATCCTATGAAGCACATACAGCTAAGGCCCCGCTCATAGTATGACCTTGGTAGATGGGTTATAAATCCAGTGGTGGCTGCAGGGACTAAGTGTGTAGTTTGTAGACAACTGGGTCAATGAGGAGGTGAGCTATGAATCTAAAGTGCACATGTTTCTGCTTCATCCCTGCTATAAAATTCATTGGAATAATCATAGTTGTCCACTGAGATGACAGAAATGCTGCTGTAGAGGTTAAATGTAATGCCCTTTTGGTTCATATGATACACCCCATTGGCCTTGTATATTCTTGTCACACATGACTTTATAGCCAATAAACAAACAATAGGTCAGTGGCAGTGCCATATAACACGTAGTTGTAATCAGCACTCCTCCATAGGCTCCCCATCTTGTTTTGTGCATGTAAAAACTACTCTGTTTGATTATTTATTTTAGCTTTATTATCCTGGATGGAAATATTCACCAATGGAACACCAAGAAATCAAGAGATGTTTAACCATTATTGCAAAAAGGTATAGAGTAGAGCAGTGTTTCCCAACCAGGGTGCCGTGGCACCTTAGGGTGCCGCCTGAATTCACCAGGGGTGCTGTGGAAATTGCCTCTGATTTTGCGTATATAGTGGTCAGGTCGGACAATTACCAACACCAAAGTAGCACAGTCATGCTGCAAATGAGACAAATGGAGGGTTATTGATGTGTGATTATTGTGGTATGATATGTGCTCATTATATTTCAATAAATACGCTTTTGTGACATTTTAGTTTAGTGGGGTGCCTTGTGATTTTTCTTTTGTAAAAGGGATGCCTTGGCTCAAAAAGGTTGGGAAACACTGGAGTAGAGCACTGGTTCCCAAAGTGGAGTCCGGGGCCCCCTGGGGGTCCTCAGAGGCACTGCAGGGGGGGCCTCCAAAGGTTGTCCACAAATAAATCACATCAAAATAAATAGATTTTATAATGAACTTTATATGAATTTGGTCATATGTTAATCAAATTTACTCTATTATCACTTCTTTGGGAATGGCTGGAGTAGAGGTAGGTATAGAGGCCAAAACGTGTGAATGTTTCTCTATGCAGAATGGACTTAGTTATGTTGTGGATCTATGTCGCCATCTACAGACAGATAAGGGAAGTGTAAGCTACTTCTGAATAACATAAGGACTTTTAACGCTTAAAACCTCGCCCTGTTTTATGGTCTTAGTGGTGTGACCTATTTTGGTAAATATTAAACGTATTGTAACACATTTGAGCCGCCTGTAATAGTTTAATGATCTCTTAAAGTGTCGTAAAGTTATTTGTGCAACTGAACGGTACGGGCGGTGTGATGAATCGAAGACACCCACAGCACGGTCATGTGATCGTCATGAGGAAGTAAACAGCAATCTTCAGCGGCCACTATTTTACTTTGCTCCGTAAAAAAGCATAGTAACATTAATATTTATCGAGTAAGATCGTGTATAAGTTATGCATATTACTTTTTCTTATTCCATTTTCTTTTAGCTTTTGCTTAGACTGTTTTGATGTCGATGAACTGAAGATTGATGCTAATAATTTATGCATGGCCCTGTAATAACAGTTTTTTCATTCATTGTCCACGTCAAGGTAAATGCGCTGTGCTTTTCTATTTCTTTGTTTACGTGTGTATGTGTGTGTGAATGTTTTGTTCTGTTAATTGTGGTTTTCAGCTTTGGGTTTCCACCAAATGTTGAAGCAGCTCTTTAGGTAAAACTTGTTGCTCTTAACTTGCGGTTGAATTGGACTATTGTCATTTTGTTATGACATCACATCAATATTTCCATGTACAGCATATTTTAGGTCTTCTCAATCGTCTTTCTTATCCTTGTAAGGCATAAATAATACAGTGTGCAGTATGGATTCTGACCAGTGAAAACCAGTGCTCTTAGCAGAGATGACATTATTCCATCCATTTTTTTTTGTACAGGTGTGAAACATCATGGTGGACTTTTTAGCAGAGAACAACCTGTGTGGCCAGGCTATTCTCCGAATCGTGTCCAGAGGAAATGCCATTATAGCAGAGCTTCTTCGTCTTTCTGATTTCATCCCTTCAGTCTTTCGCCTCAAAGATAAGAGTGATCAACAGAAATATGGAGATATTATATGTGACTTTAGCTACTTCAAGGTAGGTGTTGAATATTATTACGTGGCTTCTTAAAATATGCTAAATACATTATTTGGACTGCATTAAATGCATTTTATGTATTGTGTATGTATTGTGTCTCTCCAGGGTCCAGAGTATTACGAAGGGAAGCTTGAAGCTAAACCAGAGCTCCAGGATCTTGACGAAGAGTTTAGAGAAAATAACATTGAGATTTTGTCAAGATTTTACCTGGCCTTTGAGAGTGTCCATAAATATATAGTAGACCTGAACAGGTAAAAGCATTTAGAAACGATACATATTGTAATAAATACGTGATGGATAGTACTACATTATGCAGATTCATATGTACACAAGTTACATCTTAGTTTCTTCTCACTGCAGATATTTGGACGACCTACATGAGGGTGTTTATATTCAGCAGACCCTTGAGACTGTGCTTCTCAATGAGGATGGAAAACAACTTTTAGTATGTAACATTGTACTCTAAACTTGTTGTCTTAAGTTGGAAAATCTTTTTAATGTGTTAATAATAATTTCTCTTATTCAGTGTGAAGCCCTTTACCTTTATGGAGTCATGTTGCTTGTTATTGACCAGAAGATTGAAGGAGAGGTTCGAGAGAGGATGCTTGTTTCCTACTATAGATACAGGTGCTTTACTTACACTTAATTCACTCACTAAATTATAACAATGAATTCTTCGACTTCTATTAAGGCAGATCTGAGCTAGCCCTTATATTTTCATTTGCCAAGAAAAAATGCCTACTAACATCTGTAACATAAACATCCTCTGTCGTCAGTGCTGCCCGTTCGTCCGCTGACTCCAACCTTGATGATATCTGTAAACTCCTGCGAAGCACTGGGTTCTCCAGTCAAACAGGAGCTAAGAGGCCCACTAACTACCCAGAAAGCTACTTCCAGAGAGTTCCCATCAGCACCACCTTTATTAGCATGGTGATTGGAAGACTGCGGTCAGATGACATCTACAATCAGGTCAGAAACAAGTGATCTCAAAGTATAAATTACCTGCTTATATTTAATTACTGACACATTATTTAACAAAACATGCATCATCAGGTTTCTGCCTATCCACTCCCGGAGCATCGAAGCACGGCTCTGGCCAATCAGGCGGCTATGCTGTATGTTTGCCTTTACTTTAGCCCTTCCATACTCCACACACAGCAGGCCAAGATGAGAGAAATAGTGGACAAATATTTTCCTGACAACTGGGTAAGAGCGCTGTGTATTATAGTTTGTATGCATATATTTTACATAAAGGCATAACACTTTGTTTATTGGTAGATATTTGTAAATGTCTCTGTTTTGTCTCGGCAGGTTATTAGTATTTACATGGGAATCACAGTCAATCTGGTGGAGGCCTGGGAACCGTACAAAGCTGCCAAAACAGCTTTAAATTACACTCTGGATTCAGCCAATATTAAAGAGCAGGTAAAGTAGAAAATTTAATCACTATTTAATTAGTAGTCCCACTGAGTGAAGGCCTTAAATGATTAGAATGGCTGATAACCATATCTCCTGAATATGGAAGTCATTAATTTTGGTTTAGAGCGTAGAATCCTTAATGAGAGCAGGAGAGAAAATATAACTTAATAAAATTGAAAAGGACATTAAAAGTTTCAGGAAAAAACTTTAGGAAGTTAATACTAAGCCTGGGGAATAATAAAAATGCATTGTTCATTACCATGCAGTCTTTACAACAGCCACTGTTTTAAAGTCTGTTTTAGGTTTCTGTACAGATGGTGCCTGATGTTATTGTTTGCCAGCTGCCAGGAATGCATTACTTTAACAATATCACCATGGTTTAATGTAGGCCACTCGGTACGCGGCCAGCATCGAGAGCCTGAGGCCTCAAGTGCAGCAGCTGCTGAAGGAAGGCTTTCTCCGAGAGGAGATCATCCTGGACAACATCCCCAAACTGCTCAACTGTCTGCGGGACTGCAACGTGGCCATCCGCTGGCTCATGCTGCACACTGCTGAGTCAGGTGAGCTGTGTTTGATGTAGCTTTTTTCCCAAAGCAAAGCAAAAACTATTTTTTGCTGTTTTGTAAATACTATGTTTAACTTTTTACCCCCAAGCCTATGATCCAAATAACAAGCGCCTTCGGCAGATAAAAGACCAAGTACTGAATGACTCCAAGTACAATCCAAAGATTCTTTTCCAATTGCTCCTGGACACAGCACAGTTTGAATTCACACTTAAAGAGGTGAGTATTTCAAAATGCTAAAACCATTAGCTCCTATGAGTACATTCTCAAACAATGAAATATTAGTGTTGCTAGTGTATATTAGAGTGTTGATACAGCATATGGCTAGCTAATTTATCATTATATGCGGACACCGAATTAAGGTTCTCATTAGCCATCCATACGCCTAATCCTTCCTCATTGACTCAGCAGCTGTGTGGTTCCTCTTCCAGATGTTCAAGCAGATGCTGTCAGAGAAGCAGCTCAAATGGGAGAGTTATAAGAAAGAAGGATCTGAACGAATGACAGAGCTGGCCGAAGTCTTCTCTGGAGTCAAACCTTTAACACGAGTGGAGAAAAATGGTCCGTGGACTACAACATTGACAGAAAAATTTAATAAAATCTATATATATATTTTATTTTAATATGTTTTTTTTTTTTTCTCTGCCTGTGCCGTGTGTCCTTATTTCAGAAAACTTGCAGGCCTGGTTTAGAGAAATCTCCAAACAAATAGAGTCTTTAAACTATGAGGACTCCACAGCAGCTGGGAGGAAGACCGTTCAGCTAATACAGGCTCTTGTTGAGGTAACCATTTTAACAAACCTGTCTCCTCATTTATGTAATTATACATTGGCAGGCACCATTTCAAGTTTATTAGTGAATCTATTGCATCATTAGTACCAACTGAATGGTCTTGTTTTCATACATGCTACAATAAGAGAAACCTATTTTACCTAAAAGACTAATTCAATGATGTTAGATTAGGTGCTATAAAATCCAAATGGCTAGATATAATGGCAGTAGATGAGGTATTGGAACATAAAACAAGGGGACTGTGATGGCGACATAAGTTGTAAAAGTAGAAATAAAAGGGAATTCAGGAACATTGCATTTGATTAGACTGAATTATATTGCCCTGCACCGCTTTGCACAATTGGCTGGTGCTCATCCACTTGCGAATGAGGCTAATGAACAGATAACCTGAAGTGGCTGAATTTTGTTCTGTCAATATATATTTGTTTTCTTGTTTTTTAGGTCCAGGAGTTTCACCAGCTGGAGTCTAACCTGCAGGTTTGTCAGTTTCTGGCCGACACGAGGAAATTCTTGCATCAAATGATCCGCACCATCAACATCAAAGAAGAGGTCCTCATCACGATGCAGATTGTTGGTGATCTGTCTTACGCCTGGCAGATAATTGACAGGTATAGAATTGACCTATCTACAATTATCAGTGTAGTCTATATCTTGTATTATATGAGTAAAAACTATTGACTTTTGCTTTTTTTTCCTTTATATATTTTTTTTCCCTTCTTCTAGTTTTACAGCAATTATGCAGGAGAGCATCCGAGCTAACCCATCCATGGTTACCAAACTGAGAGCTACCTTTCTTAAGGTAAAAATGGTCGCTGCAAATACATTGTGTGTGTTTTTTTTTGTTTTTTTTTGCCATCATGTCTTATCGGTGTGATTTTGTGTTTGCAGCTCGCATCTGCCTTAGATCTTCCACTGCTGCGCATCAACCAGGCCAACAGCGCCGACCTTCTGAGTGTCTCACAGTTCTACTCTGGAGAGTTGGTGGCCTATGTCAGAAAGGTACAGGTTATAATTAGCTGACTTTGTTTCAATTGACTTTTCTTCTGATATAAGTTCTAACTTCTATTAAAGCCGGAGTATCCAATTTATTGTAAAGTAAAATATGAGTATATGCAAATGCTGCTCTTCCTCCTTTTTTCATGGATTGTAAACTAGAAAAATCATGGATTGTAAACTAGAAAAAATGATAAGCATATTTTTTTATTAGAAAGTTGTGATCACCTTTAAGTGAAATGTTCTTTTGAGATCTTGTAAGCCATCTGTTTGCAGAATTTATGTGAAGAGCTGCTTTGTCAATGTGTGCAATGGAATTAAAATACCTTCTGTTGTCATCTATCACAGGCCAGGGAGACTTCAGTCTGAGGAATCACTCTTTTATATGCCACCTGTTTGAGGATTATAACTTATCTAAAATCCTCATACAGTCGAGTTTACTCTTTTGCGGCTCTTCGTTTTCTTCTCGTTGCCAGGTGCTGCAGATTATCCCAGAGAGCATGTTCACCTCGCTGGCCAAAATCATCAAGCTCCAAATTCACGACATCATGGAGGTCCCCACTCGCCTCGATAAGGACAAGCTGAAGGACTACTCGCAGCTCGGAGCTCGCTATGAAGTAATTGTTTCATTAGTGCAGCTTTCATTTCACAGTCGTTTGAAAATGGCTCTGGAAAACGAAATGTAAAGCTGAATAGTGGATTGGATTAATTTAATTTGCCTTCTTGTAATTTTATGTAAAGCACATTGAATTGCTTTGTGTACAAATTGTGCTCTACAAATAAACTTGAAAAGCAGTAAATTATGTTTAAATGAAGCAATCAAAACTGGAGCTGTGATGATAATCATTTCAGAAATACCATACCATATTTGATATGACGCACAAATTAGAATGGGAAGCAATAAGAAAACTGTCTCATTTTATTTGCACTCAAGATGTTTATGTCAGTAATGTTAATTTGTTATATATGTACTCTATAAATATATTGTGTAATGTACAATTATGCTTCTCATTAGGTGGCAAAATTCACCCATGACATATCCATTTTCACTGAGGGCATCTTGATGATGAAAACCACTTTAGTCGGTATCATAAAGGTGAGCTTTCTATAACTATAATTTATGACATAAATGTATATACAGTCTCTAACAGCTCAACTCTGCCCGTTCAGGTGGACCCAAAGCAACTTCTGGAAGATGGCATTAGGAAGGAGCTGGTGAAGAGAGTAGCGTATGCTCTGCACAAAGGATTGATTTTCAACCCCAAAGCAAAGGTTGCACATTATTTAAACTAATTGGCATTTCTGCCCTGCCCTAATACTCACTAATCATACTCTTAATCTTGCAGCCCAGTGAGTTAATGCCCAAGTTAAAGGAGATGGCAGCCACTATGGATGGCTTCTATCGGTCATTTGAATACATCCAGGACTATGTCAGCATATACGGGCTCAAAATTTGGCAGGAAGAAGTGTCCCGTATCATCAATTACAACGTGGAACAGGAATGCAACAGCTTTCTCAGGACCAAGGTCAAACTTTGAACACTAATACATTATTTTATTCCAGTCACGCCTCAAAATAATACACTAACATCAGCTCGCTGTGTAATCAATAGGACATGCTCTGGTTGCCTCTGTGCTGATTTAACAGATGTTAATAGATCAATTCTTTTCTCTCTTCCAATCAGATCCAAGACTGGCAGAGTGTTTATCAGTCGACCCACATTCCTATCCCAAGCTTCCCTTCGGTGGATGAGTCTGCCACTTTTATTGGTCGTCTCTGCCGAGAAATCCTCAGAATCACTGATCCTAAGTATTGCAAATGTTATTAAAGGTTGTATTTGTTCAATATGCAGTTAATCAATTTAACATGGAATACTATATATTTTCAGGGTAACATGCTACATTGATCAGATGAACACCTGGTATGACCTGAAGAGCCATCAGGAAGTGACCAACAACAGGCTGTTCTCTGAGATACAAAGCACACTAGGAACCTTTGGGCTTAACGGCTTGGACCGCCTGCTCTGCTTCATGATTGTGAAAGAATTGCAGGTAATTTTAATATACAGAATGGATTGAGCAAATCTTATCATTATTAGTATACTAACACTAGCTTGCATAACTACAATATTACTGTATGTAACTTGAATTTTTTTGACCAACAGAACTTTCTAATGATGCTTCAGAAAACTATCCTAAGGGACAAAAGTGTGGTCGATGTTTTCAGGGCGATGATTGGGACCGTGAACCCGGTTCAGGGTATTGTGGGTGTGTAACTGTTGATAAAAATGTTACAATATCGCTGCTTTCTTCAATTACAGTAGATCTATATTTCTGCAATAGGAAATGCAAGCAAAGTGTATGCCAGTGCAGTTGCCAAAACTCAGAAAATTTGGGGTCCATATCAGGAGGCCATAATGAAGGTACAGCTCCAAGAAGTTTCCACTTTGTTCATAGATTTTATTTTTAATTATGACCTTGTTTCAGCTTTTCGGAATACCTTAAACTCTGGTACTTGTTTGCAGGTTGGTCAGATGCAGATTCTCAGACAACAGATTGCTAATGAGTTAAATTACTCATGCAAGTTTGACTCAAAACACCTGGCTGCTGCTCTGGAAAACCTCAACAAGTCAGTTCATATGTTCTTTACTATCTACTGCATGAATACATGGTTTCACTAGCAAGGACCACGCCACAACCTAATACATTAGAGGAATTTATTGGATGACAGAATTCTGTAGACATGATGGTGGGCAGATGAGACATGTGGATGGGGGCTCGGTCTCCGTAAGAGCTGGTCTGCCCGGCAGCTTCAGGACCCCCCTCTGAGCTCGGTGCTGAAAGACAAGACGTGAGAAATGGGAAGGGAGGGTGGGGTCGACAGATTGAACGAACAGAATGAAGGGCTTGGCTGGTTATAAAGGTGGGTGATTAGAGGTGTGGCAGGTCTGAGGGATTGGCTTAAGGAGAGAAGGTTGAGACCTGGTCCGCTCCTGAACCTCAGTTAATGGATATTAACTCCATTTATCATATTGGCTTTGTTGCCTGTACCATTTTCAGGTCACTACTGGCAGACATTGAGGCGCACTACCAGGACCCCTCTCTGCCCTATCCCAAAGAGGACAACACTTTGCTCTATGATATTACTGCCCATCTGGAGGCTGCTGGCATTCACAACCCACTCAACAAAGTATGAATAATGGACAATGAATACAGACTGTTTCATATAATAATTCCTTTCTTTGTGTCATTGAGTCATCCTGCATATACAGTATTTAATTGTCTTTTACAGATTTACATCACCACAAAGCGCCTCCCTTACTTTCCCATTGTAAACTTTTTATTCATTATTAGTCAGCTGCAGAAACTTCAGTACAACAAAAATCAAGGTATGTTTTATGTTATCTGTATCCATAATATTTAATTACATCATTGAATATTACATTCCAGTCAATGTAATGTTATGGTTTTACTCAGGAATGACATGTAGAAAAGCCACAGATCCTGTTGACTGGATTCCTCTCGTTCTTGGGATGCTGACGCTGCTCAAGCAGTTTCACTCGAGATACACACACCAGTTCTTGGCTCTCATTGGGCAATTTATTCGTTCTATCATGGAGCAGTGCACAAGGTAACTGGTCATTTTCTTTATTTTTTCAACTCCTTTTCGAATAATAATCATAAAAACAATGTAAATGCTAGGAAATAATTGTTGACTCAATCATGATCACAGTCAAAAGATTCCTGATATGCCATCCGATGTGGTGGGAGCTCTGATGTTCTTGGAGGACTATGTGAAGTATACAAAACTCTCTCGCAAGGTAAATGCACTAAACTGAAAGTCGGTGTAACTTGTTGGAGCCATATTTTTTAATTAACTTATTTCTTTCTCCTGTTTGCTCTCCAGGTGGCCGAAGCACATGTGCCCAGTTTCATCTTTGATGAGTTTAGGACAATACTGTGAATGTTAAGTTCGGATCATACAATAATGTGATGAAAAAACAAATGCTAAACTTGCCTACATGTTGACTAAAACATTTCATTGTCTTGCCTTGCACTTGTACATAAAACATTCCTACGCCATCATGTGCCAAAACTCTGTAGCCTTGTTAATCAATGAATGTATTGTTAATAAAGTAATGTTGGTCATTTTTGGCAAAGTAATACCACCTGTCTGAAATGCTAATCAACAAACCTAATATATGCACATATTTTCTTTTTTTTCTTTAAAAAAATAAAATAAAATAAAACATTGCCTGACTATTTTGAAACGTTTATACCGGAAGTGACGTATCATTATTTTTGTTCCTGTCGCGGCATATGGTCAATGGTCGCGGGCTAATTTTTTTTTTAGTTTCTTCTACATTTTCATTATTTTAGCGTTAACTTTTACCAACCAAACATCAAATTATTGCCAAATATTGTGATTATTATCTAAACCTTTAGCATCCGGGGATCAAAGCTAACAGTTTTAGCTAGGTTAACAAACTAAATTAAATTGTATTTCCGCGATACTACTATGTCTTTTAGTGCTGTTCACGGGACACTGTCCAGTCTGAAGTGTTGTCAAAGTGACATTAGTACGGGGATGGATATCGTGACAGATGTGGCCATGGATCTGGTTGAAACTAATGGTACAAACCTTTACCAAGCACAAATCTAAATTGTGTCAGACATTTAGGCGTTGATAAGTGTGTTATCGCTCTTATTACACAGAGGTTATGTCCTAATTCCGTTTGTATAAATGCTATATATAAAAAAAATATATACTGTTTATAAACTAAAACTTCTTTGTTGCGAATGTAGACGGAAGCAATGGCCTTAAAGAGCTGGAGGACGCAATACTTGCCTGTGCAAAGCTGGACAGAGACATAAACCACTTCGTAGATGTTGTGCAACAGGTCACTTCTGAGGTGAGGGCACTGTATATGGCATATTCAAATCATAAGTCTCAATGCAGAGTCTAGAAGTACTTCCTTGTCTTAAAACCCTTCAATGTTGGCAGGCGACGTCTCAGAATCCAGAGGCCATGTTATCCCTGGCTGATAAGGTAAAAAAGATGTATGAGGATAAAATAGCCAGACTCTCTGATGGTGAGCTGCACAAACATCAGAAAGTCATCGCCTTCAAAGACAGTATCAGGAACTGTCAAGGCCAAGGTAAGTTCTAATGGATAAAAAAAGACATGGGAGATACATATTATTTTAAGGCTAACACCAATAGTGATATGAAAGGGCTTGGAAATACTGATAAATATTATATTGGACTGTAATTAGCCATTAAACTTCATTTAAATGTCATGATAAATTCAAACAAAATGATGTGGTGAAGTTCAAACAAAAGGTAAGTATGTATTTCAACTTCCTCCTGACGAAGACAGATAAAACGGAGATCATTGTCTTTGGCCCACAAAAACAACGAGATTATACTGGCAACCTTGAGTCTCTCTCAAACCAAAACATCAGGTTAGAAATTATAACATGTAATTATGGACTCAGACATGAATTTTAACAATTATTTGAAGTCTTATCACATCAGCAGCCTATTGCCAGACTGAGAAACTAATCCACACATTTGCCTCCAGCTGGCCAGACTTTTGTTAACGGCCTGCTCACTGGCCTCTCAAAACAAGCTGTTAGACAGATACAGATCTTACAAAATGTGGCTGCTAGAGTCCTGACTAGTACCGGGAAATACAACCACATTAGTCCAGTGCTCAGGTCTCAGAGAATAGTCTTTAAAATAGCTCTGCTGGTCTACAAGTCTTTTCATGGTCAAGCTCCAAAATATATAGTTGACATCATATTGGAGCCATATGAACCACCTCGGTCCCTAGAGTCAGGACTAAACATGGTGAGGTTGCGTTCAAGGTTTATGCAGCAAAAGTCAGGAACGGTCTCCTTAAGGACGCGAGTCAGGCTTCAACACTGACCATGTTTACGTCCAAGATGAAAACACTACTGTGTACGGGTATTTTATCTGGTTTCTATACATTTTTATGATCTGTTCTTGATTTAACTACAGTTTGTGTTATGTTATTTTATTGTATTGTGTGTTTTTATTGTTGTGAAGCACATTGGGTTGTCAGCGATATGAAATGAGCTGTACAAACAAACATTGATTAATTGATATCACACTCATGGGCAATGTGCCTCGTATGAACCTAAGCTTTTAGACGAGGTATAACTTGTCCAGGTTTGATATCAGTTGGTATCATTCCATGGTAATTTGTCACACATAATATGCAAAGTACACTGCTCACAAAAACTTAGGGCACACTCAAAAAACACATCCTAGATGTCAATCAATTCGATCTTTCGGATGAAAATCTTTATTCATAGTGCAGGGCAATGTGTTGAGAACAAAATAACATAAGAATGATAAATGGAAATCAAATTCTCAGCCCCTGGAGGTCTGGATCCAAAATTATAGTCAAAATCAAAGTGACAAATCAGGTCACTGGTTGATCCAAATTCTGTAGAAATTCCTCAAAACGAGTCTGTATCATCCTCAGTAGTATGTGTGGCTTCCACGTGCCTGAATGCACTCCCTACAACGCCTGGGCATGCTCCTGATGAGACCACGGATGTCCTCCTGAGGGATCTCCTCCCAGACCTGGATTAGAGCATCAGTCAGCTCCTGGACAGTCTGTGGTGCGACGTGGTGTTGATGGATGGACCGAGACATGATGTCCCAGATGTGCTCTACTGGATTTAAGTCTGGGGAACGGGCAGGCCAGTCCATAACATCTATACCTTCATCATGCAGGAACTGCTGACACACTCTTGCCACATGTGGCCTGGCATTATCATGCATCAGAAGGAACCCAGGGCCCACAGCACCAGCATATGGTCTTACAATAGGTCTGAGGATCTCATCCCGGTACCCAATGCCAGTCAGGGAACCTCTGGCTAGCACATGGAGGGCTGTGAGGCCCTCCAATGAAATGC
>OMNZ01015672.1:6241-20501 GCA_900303255.1 Lesueurigobius sanzi | reverse complement strand
GATACCTCTAGTGGTGAGAACACTGGACAAATGCAAAAGTGTTCCAAAAATACAGCACAAAGGATGAAGAGGGAAATGGTCTGTGGTCACCACCTGCAAAACCATTCCTCTTTTGGAGTGATCTTGCTAATTGGCTCTCATTTCCACCTGTTGTCTGTTTCATTTCCACAACACCAGGTGAAATTGATTCACAATAAGTGTGGCTTCCTAACTGGACAGTCTGATATCCCAGAAATTTGACTGACTTGGAGTTACATTGTGTTTTTTGAGTGTGCCCTAAGTTTTTGTGAGCAGTGTATAATGTCTCAATCAATACTATTTCCTTTGTTGCGACTATTTCACAAAGCAGACATAACACTGACTTTCTAATACGAATGCCAGTCTTTAAATGGATTTGGGTGAACGTGGGTCCCTTTGCTAGAGCCATGAATGACCTTTGAGCGGACATCATTTTGAACTTTATATTGGCTTAAAATATTGTGCCATGTGTAGAATTATGTGCAGGTTGGTGCAGACAGAGGGGGCTTTAATGGTTAGACTTAAGGTGCCCACACACGAGAGGATTTTTAATCTTTTGAGACTAAAGACACAGACCACACACACTTAAGGACAGACATGAGGACACACACACACACACACACACACACACACACACACACACACACACACACACACACACACACACACACACACACACGAGGAGTCCCACCACAGATCATGCCATGAGAGAAAGTTTTTATTGAGCAACACCTCCTCAGACTAAAAATCTGGCTAAAAATCCTCTAGTGTGTGTGTCCAGCTTTAGACATACAGTAGGTAGTAGGTGTTGTCATCTCATCTAGCCAACCTGTCTAGACACATTATGTATACTAGCCCTGTGTAAAATGATGCTACATGCATCCACATGTTAACGTTGGTAATGTTGTAATGGCACAGCTGCACAACAGTCTGCTGAGGACATGGAGGAGCTGGATGAGGACATCGCTGTAACACAAAGTCAAGTGAACTTCATCTGCCCTCTCACACAGGTGAGCAATACTTCACTTTGCATTGCAGCACACTGAACTATAGATTATGTCCCTTTTCTAATATTATCACAATGCTTTAGGTTGAGATGGTTCATCCTGTTAAGAATACGAAATGTAACCACTATTATGATGAAAAGGCCATATTGAACCTAGTCAAAACCAGACATGACCAGAAAAAGAAATGCAGGTAAGACATATTCTTTGCTGTTATTTTGTGTGCTTACCTCCTATTACTAATCATAAATAATTCAAAATACTATTTCAATAATTGTCTCTTCACATTGACCTATAGGTGTCCTGTGGTGGGCTGCAGTAACTCAGATGTGAAGCCGTCCGATCTGGCTCTAGACCCGCTGCTCAGGAGAAGAATCCAATCTCAAATGAGAAACAGCAACAAGACTTAATTTCCCACTGGCTCAAGTTCCAATAATTTAAAGGTGGATGATTATTATTCAGCAGAAACTTACATTTGATGTTTTATTCTTGGGTTGTACATGTTTTTTTCATTTGAAAATTGGTGAGGATATTGTTGTTGTTGAATATAAATAGAAAGAAGTCATGCATTCATCTGTAATATGTTGGTACAACCACAAGAGGGACATCTTTACACAGTAAGAGGCAGCGCTGAACTGACATGACCACAACATATTGTGTTATTAGTATTGTTTTGTTAATTAAATATGTTTCCTGAAACACTTCATCTTTGGCCCTGATTTAGTTCACAATGACCAGAAACAGAAATACCAATCTGGAAACAAACAGAAAGCACTCATTGGAGAGCATCTGCTGGAATGCACTTGGCGATTAAATCTCCCCTTCCTTCCTGCCCCTGCCTGTGTGAGAGGCCTTTGTTGAGAAAAGAAACAAACACAAGCAGTGTTGACATGAAACTAGGTGAAGCTAATCTTTTAATAACGGCATATTAGCCATTTTTCAAAAGTCTTATTGCTGCTTTCCTCCAAAGACCACATCACGCCCCCTGAACATATTAACAGGCAACAAATGATCCTTGGGTATATCTACTTGATTGTTTCTTCTCTCTACATTTTGAATTACTACGCTTCCAGACCTTATTTACCATGCTGTCTATTAGGTCACAGGTAATTTCACAATAAAGGTTTAATTTGTGACGCTTACACACAAACATGATGCTGAGCGGGCAGCATCACAAGAAGAAAATAGTTGTTTAAGCTTCTGCGATGATCTTTTTAAAGTGTAATCACAACAGCATGGACAAAAATAATCAGCAAATGTATGCTTGCTGTATACCACCTTGTTGTACAGTGGGTAGTATTTAGTCAGCCACAATTGTGCAAGTTCTCCTACTTAAAAAGATGAGAGGCCTGTAATTTTCATCATAGGTAAACCTCAACTATGAGAGACAAAATGAGAAAAAAAAAAATCCAGAAAATCACATTGTCTGATTTATTTGCAAATATGGTGGAAAATTAGTATTTGGTCATCTACAAACAAGCAGGATTTCTGGCTCTCACAGAGCTGTAACTTCTTTAAGAGACAGTGGTTCCCAACCTTTGTTGTCTTGCGTACCCCTTGGGCCTTTCATTTATACTTCAAGTACCCCCTTCCTCGATGGTTTTGATGATTAGTTAGAAAGTGAATGACTAAAACTCCTATTCATCAGTAAAAAAAAAAGCTACTAAATATTCTCAAATGCTCTCTCTTTACAGTTAAATGTTTTAATTTGCTTTTCTTTGAACATAATCAAAAATACAATTCAATTTGATCTTATTTTGTATCTGAAATTATTCCAAGTACCCCCTACTTAGCACTCGCGTACCCCCAAGGGTCCCCGTACCCCTGGTTGGGAAACACTGGTATATAGAATTCCTATTCTCTACCATGTGAAATCCAAAAGTGCTGTGATGGCTTCCTAACACATTGTTAACCACTGTATCTGGCTTGCTCATGATTCACTTTGGGTGAATCCTACATTGGCTACCTAGTCCAGTCCAGCTGGCCAGATGGCTCAGAGCTAAGGGCTGTAGAGATGACACTGGCACTAAATGCAGGTCCAGGTGTCATGCTTACAAACCATTTGGCTCTGAAACCTCTTGGTTTCACTGTGAAGAAACAAGACTAGCTGCAGATCCAGATTGTAAAGACTTACTGTGTAAGCATGCAGTGTAATTCTTCTTGCCTAATGGCATAGATGCAGGATTGTATGTGGTTAATGTTGTCAAAAGCCTGTGCAAAGTACATGCAGTGATTCGACTATAGCGTCAACATACAGTGAAAGGCCATGAGGATTGCATTCAATTGCATTCAACATTTTAAGGCTGGATCATCAAACATCAGTCTGTCCATAGTTTTTAACCAATGTGTATTTTTGGCCTAAAAGATCAAATGTCCCTTCTTGCAAGTTAATGTTTAGCTTTCAATGTACAGTGAGTGCTTTGGTGCTAATGTAGGCCACAAGCTAAAGTTAAAATTACACACGTAAAATAATTATAAGAAAAAAAATCTACCTACTGATGTAGTCAGCATAGACTGTTGAAAACCATTGTAGTGAAGCTCATTGATAAAATGTCAAGCGCAAAGGGTGGTTATTTTGACATATAAAATATAAAACATACCGTATTAGTTATGTCACACTTTTGTTTCCTACATAAAAAAAAACAAAAAAAACGAATGTGTTTATTCATATAGTTTAATGCCTTTGTGAGCCTAACACATAAAACGTGTTTCCAAACTTTTGACTGGCCTATATATTGGCTACCACAGTGTAGTAAAGCAGGAAGACGGTCATCTCTCCCCATCATAAACAAGTGCACACTCGTATGTAAATGAGCTAAAGCTACACTGTCGCTTTAAACACTGTCGACGCCTCCCCACATCATCCTGGCAGCCAGAGTTTCGTTGCAACAAATACTGTGGTTCACTCTGCAGACTGTATTGAGCAAACCACATCCCCCCCAGCTCCACGCGCACACACAGACAGACACACAGAGGCAGACCGGAAAAGCGCAGCTGACAGCCCTGTTTATACCCCGTATGTTGGCACGTTGGCACAAGGAGACGGGACGCAACTCCACTGTGGGACAGGTGAGTGTATCTTGTGTAAAAAATCTATAAATGCTTTGTAGCTGAGTGAGATGTTAAAAATGTATGGCGTAAACTGGAGAATGTGAAGGATTAGAAACTGAGCCAACAGGTGTGTCAGGTCGCACCTGTTTGGAATATAAAGTAGTTTGACTTAGAAAAGGGCTTCAAGTTGTCGGTTCCTAAAGAAGTGTGTATGTTTTCTCCTTTCAGCTCGGTTCAAGTGGGAACATTAGGTGGACTGGACATGCTGCTGGATATGGATTATTGGTGCCCTTGCTGCCGCTTTAGATTTAGTTGAGACGCTCAGTGCTGTCCTCTCTTTGGTGAAGTGAGCGCTGAGAACAGGTGGATCCTGTTTCTGTTTGGCTCGCCTGCTGCCTAATCCACTTATGGGAAACCAGGTGGAGAAACTCACTCATCTCAATTACGCAGAGGTGCCCACCACGGACCCCAATGGCTTTGATCCAGACGATGACGGACCGCGCATCGGCGTCTCCTATATTTTCTCTAACGATGATGACGATGACCATGAGGACAATTTTGATAACTTTTCGACAGAGAGTTCCCGGGCAAACCACGAGGAGAAGCCCTTCGACCCCAGGGACGAGTTGGAGTGCGCGATATTTTACAGAGACGACAGCTTGTACGAGCGAAAGAGCGGCGACGCCACGTACTCCGCGGAGAGCCTGCTGAACAAGTGCAGAGTGGGGGACCTGTTGGAGTTTGTCACGACTGGACAGTACCCACACTGGGCCGTGTACGTGGGGGACTTCCAGGTGGTTCATTTGCACCGCGCAGAGATCAAGAACAGCTTCCTGACGGACGTGAGTCAGGGCAAACCAGGCCGGATAGTGAACGGGCTCTACAGGTACCGCGCGCTCCCAAACGAGGTCATCGTGCGTAATGCTTTGGACCATGTGGGCGCCAGGGACCAGGAGCTGTACTGGAGAAACTCCGAGTGCTTCGCTGCGTGGTGCCGCTTTGGGAAACGCGAGTTCAAGATCGGGGGTGAGATCAGGATAGGGAAGCAGCCGTACAAGTTAAAGTTGCTGTTCTCTGACAAAAAGAGCCACGTACTGGAGTTTCAGAGTCTGGAGGATGTGGTGATGGAAAAGAGGAGAAACGATCAGATCGGCAGGGAGGCTGTGATGCAGGAGCTCGCCAACCACCTGAACGCAACGCACGAGGTGAAAGATGGAGATTTTGGAGACTGAGAAGGGTATAGCTGGTCATCTGGTCCTTAGATACATAGTGTGCTGAGAGACGGCACTTGCCCCAAGCTATAATAATGACCAATGAGAAGCCTCGAGTCCTTGAGTCAGTAAACAAAGTGCGTCCGTTTCCACTGTTTGCCTCCAAAATGAGCCCCGTGGGGTCAGTTCCACAGTCTGAATTTAAAGTAGAAATGTTACCAGCATAAAGGACACAAACAGTAACATTTAAAGCTGCTTTTGGCAAAACACTCAATGGGCTATATCAGTATATAATATTTAGTGTTTTGGGCAAAGCACTATATAGGCTATAATATTTAGTGTATTGAACAAAACACTAAATAGGCTATATCAGTATAGGCTATAATGTACAACCTTGCCTAAGTCAGTTCAACACGTGGGTCGACTGTTGCCATAGCCTGAGATAGGCCAACTGTGTGATAAGGACAGTTCAACAGGAATAGTCTAATAATGTTGTGAAAATTATTTCCACAATTCACTCATGACACAACTGTGATTTTTCTACCGGACTCTGGAACCCTGCCTCTCAATGATACAAGATTACCTGTTCGGTCTTTTCGGGGTGAAGTGTTTTGCTTTTGCCCCATGTTTTAGACCTGATAAATCTTTGCACAAATTTAAGAGCAAAAAAATGTTTCTGAAGTATTTGTGACTTTTGCTCTTGAATGACTCAGGTGTTCCTACACAGAGTGACAACGTTTATCATGAACTTTTGCTGTTGCTTTTTATCCAATCAGCTTTACTCATTCCACTTTGTGTGGACCCAGCTGTGACTGTGCACTTTTATCATTGATTCACCCAAGTCAGCTCTTTATTTTTGGATAAAGATGTTTGTATGAAGAAATGTTAAGAATAAATATATATTTGACCAGTAAACCATCTTTTTCAGTTGTGTTTAATGGGTTTATTTAAAATGAAGCGAATAACCTTTTCTAATGACCAGGAACCGGTAACTTTTTTCCCCTGGAACCTCTACCTCTTTCATAAATAAAATTGAAAAACATGCTGGAACGTAAACCACAGCATTTATCAACAGGTTTTACATTTAACAAGTCTTCACACTGCACTGAACAAGTTTCCTTCTGAAGTCTAATTATACTAACCAAGAAAATCATGTTTGTGTTTTAGCTCAGCACCACCAGAATCTCGAGCTCGCATTTCCTCTCTTGTGGTGTGTACTTTGCCTGAACCATGTCTGCTTTGATCAGAATATTGGCTTCAGAGTCTACTCAAGACTGCCTTTGTTACCTCACAAAATTGTTCTTACTCTTTTCTGTATAATTAAAAATATACATACCCATTAGGGTATTTGTTATTACTGAAATTAAGTGATTAAATGTTCATGTAACATTTTCAATCTTGATAATTGAGGCATGCAATATAATTTTAATTAATAACCTACAGTGGAAGGTACAGGACATAATTGGATAAGGAATGAAATATTCCAGGTAAACACTCACCACACTTCATATTACAATTTGAAATTGAAACATTACACAAATTAACTATGAGAGTTGGTTTGTTTTTCTTTTGGTGGTCTGTCCTTGGGCAAGACACTTCACCCACCTTGAGTGAATGTGGTGTGAGTGAGTGGTTAGATCAGTGGCTTTCGTCAGTCTAACCCCAGGTTTACAACAGTTTTAAACAATTTAGTCCAATTTAGGTTAAGTCCTGATTTGATCTTGATCTAGGCCTGGCAGTACTTGGAAGGTCAAATATTTTATGAGGTGGTACGTGGTGTGAAATGTTTGAGAATTGCTGCAGCAGGCAATTTGCAGGCACATTACGCTCCTTAGGACCCCAGGCAGGTGGATGATCAGAAATGGGACCAAAGTCAAAAGCTGCCGGACACATTAGCATTTGCTTTAAAGCTGCATGGCACTGTTGAAATGTATGATCCAGTAATGCATATGTATGAAAATCAGTGATATATTTTTGAAAGCCAACAAAATACTAGCCTTGTTTGGTAAGCACACGTAGGTCCACACAGCAAGCTGGGAATGCTAAACAGGGTTGTAGTGGGAGCACCACATTTTAAGACACGATACAAGATACATCCAAACAATCCTCACTTTATCGGAAGTTTATTTTAACAGTAACATCAACAATTGTGGCATAAGTAGAAAGCAAATCGTTTGATTACTCGTTACTGGAAAAACTGGTCACATTAGACAGTCCCAGTTTTGAGCCCTCTGTCCCATGTCCCCATGCATTTCTCCAAAACCATTCATCTGTCCCAGTTTTACGCAGGCTCTGTCCCAAGTGTCCCAGTTTATGATCCACAAAGTAACACACTTTGCTTTGGGCCATGCAAATGCATTACAAAGTAGAAACCAATAGAAAATATATCAAGTCTATCATGTCAATGCTGATTGGTCCATGCTGTAAGACATTCACAAGCATTTTACCATTTAGCGTGGGAAACACAGTCAAGAAATGTCTCCCTGGCTGGCCTTGCAACTAAATCCCAAATAGTGTCCCAGTTTTTTAGTCAGAAAATCTGGTCACCCTAGACAGGAATCATTTTCTTGCTTATATTTGCCATTAAGCGTCTAGTTCATTCCCAACTCAGAGTATACAATGTGAATGTGCCACCTGTGACGTGTTGAAGACCATAATACAAGGCCTACATTTCAAATGCTTTACACTGTCCAAGGTAATGCCTTACTCATGACAGAAAATTGAATCAAATTCACTTGTGTTCAAGGATCTCTGCTTTATCACTGCCGTTTTAAAGCCCAAACATGTTTGTCTCAAGCTAATAACCAACTTGGATGAATTGCAACTTCACACTAAACTGAATGTAAATAAAGCGAGGCCCTTATTTTGAAATGCTGGCTTGTTCATGCCTTATGGACGCTCCCTCCGTCACATTCCCTTTGGTGAGCTGGAATTGGTCCCGTCTCCTTCGGGCTAAACTGGCAATGGTTTCAAAGTTGGGGGCAAGCCAGTTCAGAAATATAACTCTTCTCGTGTTTATTGAACGTCATGATAACACATTGCTGTACACGTGTGTATGGGAGAGTTATCTGTTTGGCCTACAGGAAAAGGAGATTTGTATCTGAGTGGGACAAACATTAGCCCGAAGATGAGGCAATTTAGGATGATGCTTGCCGAGATCTTGCACTGCCGGGGCTGCTTCAAAGAATTAGCAAATTGAATAAGTATTTCAGGAGTGAAAACTAATAAAACTTCTTCACGCAACCAACAATACCTTAATCATGTAACTTTGTATCAATTGTCAATAAGAGAGCAGTGGTTCTACAACTTTTCCAGTACCTCCTCATACATTTTAAATTTCTAATCTGACTATCCAAGTGAACAGGAACATGAAAGTGGGACACACCTCCAAAGGTGGTAGAGAACGACACAGCACAGATCCAGATACAGACTGACAGAATGGTAATGAACCAACCGGACACTGTGGTGGTGGACAGAAAGCAGAGGAAAGCCGTTGTGGTTGACATAGCAAGACCGAGTGATTGCAACATCGGGAAGAAGGAACACAAGAAACTGGAGAAGTACCATGAGGCTCGGGGAGGAGCTGGAGAAGGCCTGGAGGGTGAGTGCATCAGTGGTGCCTGTGGTCATTGCTGCACTCAAGGCAGTAACCCCTAAACTGGAGGAGTGGCTACAGCAGATACCAGGAAAACCATCAGACATCTCAGTCCAGAAAAGAGCAGAGAATATACTGTGCAGAACCCCTCAAGCTCCCTCAAAACATGCAAGCAGCAGCACCTCATGCCATCCAGTCATTGTGTCCACTCAGAACTGTTTCTCTTTTTGCTATCTTGTCGGCTACTCGAAGATAATGCAGTTTAATGATGCACGACTGCTGTGGGAATTCCCAAAGCAACAACCTCGTGGCGAGCTATGTTCTTAACTCGCGTCTTTCTCAGGTGACTGGCGAGTCCATGAACAGAAAACATGAAAGAGTTGTTGCGTTGGGTCGGTTGTGTTGCCGCAGCCACTTTCAATCACGGCAACAGCACGCCGTAAAATACACCTCATGTTTCCTTCCAACATTAATTTATTTTCACACACTCAATATATTATCAAGAGGCTGTAGATTGTTTTTCCCCTTTGTTCACTCACCTATATCATGTTAACAATTATGTTCATCGTGGCAGCTCATTTGCTGTAATTTAAAACCTTGTGAAAGTTTGAAATTACTTAGGGCCTGCATAAATATCCAATACTTGTAATTGGTCCGAGGCACGGCAAATGAACTAACTTTCTCCACATCCAACTTTTTCTGGTTAATAATTGATGTTGGACTTCACTCCTATTTGCAGTCCATTGGAGACCGCTGCTGCTGTGTGATGCTTCTTATCCTGGCGTGGGATAAGAGTTTGTCGTTTTAGCCGGACAGTGGTACAGTTCACACCCGTCGGTTCCAAGCTGGCGTCTGGCCTAATACAACATCCCCACAGCGAGCAAGTTGTGCGTGCTCTGTGGTATGTGGCTTTCCTGTGCTGCACAAAGGCATCTGGAATAGGATGTCAGATATGCAGCTAGGAAAACAAGCTTATTTTACTTTTTAACGGATCCTAAGTAAATCCTATAAGTACTTACAGAAATTAAAACCCTTAAGTACTCACAGAACATACAGCACAAGTGACATTCCATTTTACAGGGCAACGAAAAAGCAACATGAACAGCCAGTTCCTTTTCCTTTTTTCCTTGAAGCCGCCCTGCTCAAGCCGGAGTCAGGTTGAATCCACACAGTCCAAAAGACAGGCCGTCAAAAATACATCAAAAGCATTTCTTTCGGATAAATAAGATGAAATTTGATACTTTTATGCATCTATACTCCTTTTCAAACCAGAATTCTGCCACACATGTTGGGTATGGCTCTTTAGACAATAGTTTGGTTGATACATCGATTACTTCAGTAGTGCAGTGGTTCCCAAACTTTATTGTCTTGCGTACCCTTTGGGCCTTTCATTTATACCCCAAGTACCCCCTGCCTCGATGGTTTTGCAGATTAGTTAGAAAGTGAAGTCAAATTTATCAGTGAAAAGACGCCAAATACTCTCAAGTTCTCACTCTATACAGTTATTCTTTTTAAAAATAGCTTTTCTTTGAACATAATAATCAAAAATACAATTAATTTTTTATCTGAAAGGACTCCAAGTACCCCCTGCTAAGCTCTCGTGTACCCCCTGGGGTCCCCGAGAGCCCCCTGGTTGGGAAACACTGGTGTAGTGGTTAGGCTTTCAAGATACAGATTTATTTATTTTATTTATACAGAAAATGTTAAATTGCTAACCAATAAGCCTCACTCAGAAACAAATAAAATGTGGTTACAGTATTTCATTTCGGGGATGGGATGAAGACATTAATTAGCCTTTATCTAAGCTGCCTCAACTTTTCTGAACAATTTTAAACAAGCAACGGTCACGGGTCACGTCGGGTGAAGTTCCGATTCATTGTTTCTGAGGACTGAGGAGAGGGACCTCTCAGACTGGTGATGAGGGGCTGTTGAGGAGAAAAATCAGTCCATTTTGTGAAGTATTCCCTGGACTTGAGTCTGTGTGACTTTAGAGGAGTCCAGACGATAGCGAACTTGCTGCACGATAGCTTTTGTAGACTCTCTGTTCTCCTGGTCGATAATGCATAAATGATTGCGGAAGTATGAAGTGCACGTGTTGTGACATGGGAGCCAAAGTAGCTCAGATCACAAAAAGCGGTGGTTGCTGTGTGAGAGTTGGACTTTACTGAGGCTTTTCTGCCCTCCGGCGCCCTGACCTGTTTGTCGGTTCAATTATTTATGGCACACTGATTCAAAAGCTATCATCATTTATCTTCGTCTGAGTCATCCTGAGATTTCCTCTTCTGCATCTTCACTTGCACCACTGACTGGGACTGGCAGTGAATGGTGAAATCAGAGTTCAAGTAGTAGAAATGACAGGGAATCAAAAGTACTCCATAGAAAATTGATGAATATGAAAATGAATACTGTATTGTATGACATTTGATATTGGGAATAATAAAATAATAGGTTAGTGGGTGTGATATAGAAAATTGTTGTTCACATTGTTAAATGCACAACAAAACTAGAGCCCAATGACAGACTAGTCAGATCGGACCATTTCCTGAAGTGGTCTGAGCCTGTGTTGTCTGATCCAGCCAACAAGCCACTGATTTAGAAGGAAACGCTTGTTAAAATTTGAACATTTGGCAGATGGTCACTATGTCATGCCTAATTGGTGTATATGGTATAATTGTAGTGAGTTTGCAAATATAGTATTATCTACATAAAAGATCTTGTTTTAATATATCACTACTCAATGTGGTAACAACACACAGCTATATAAGTTATAGGCTGGGACCTCACGGGACCCTGGGAAGCACCTGAAGAGGAATGACAGTCAGTTTTGTATGGAGCCCACTGCACATAGAGCTATAGTCAAATCCCCAGAGAGACTCTTTTTCTGCAATTAGCGGAGGCAGAGTCTACCCTTCCAGCCCTCTCTTTCAAACCTCTCCATCGCATTGAGTCAAATTGAACCTTATCGGCATTCAGGTTCTTCCTTAATTTTAATTTCATCCAGCCTTGTGCCTTACTTTCAGTGAATAGAATACAAAAACCGGTAATTTTATTCCTGTTTCTGGATGATAATAATGTCCACCACATTTCTGCAATCTCACACTGCATCTCATTTCTGAGTTAGAGAAAATACTGATAGCCTTTTAGAGAAATGTTGCATTGTTGTTACAAATATAATACTATCATAATGTTGCTCTAGTCTATGTTCACAAAACATAACTCAAAACATAACTCAACTGTGTTCTAAAACCAAACACAATTGTATTTGGTGAAATGGCAACCTTTAGCCTTATTCAAAAGCCCTATCACAATAAAGTGGGCTCTGAATAATCCAAAAACACTATCTAACAGCCTGCCCACAGGATCAGCCCACAGCATCAAGAATGGCAACAACTCCGGCCACTCACTGTGCCTGCCTTTTTTGTAAAATTACAATAATGGTAATAATTATGTATTTAGCTGGACAATTATTTGAAACCAGGATATAAATGAGATTCAGAATATCTTTTTCAGAGAAGTTCTGGCCCTAGAGGGGAACCTATTGTACTTTTTTTTTTGTATAGGGGAAACCACAGCATCCAGGGAAACATGCAGACATCACACAGAAAGATCCCATCTGTCCCGGAAATGCCCTAATAATGTATGGTTATATATACACTCAAAGTTAATGCCCTGATCACATACACGCTCTGACCTCCTGTTTGGGTATATCCTCTATTACTAAACCATGAGTGTGTTTGACTTGAATGTGTTTCTGATTGTGAGTGGTGATGCTGAATGTGGAAAAAGGTCTGGCTGCTGTTGAGAAAAGGTTACACACCGTGTGACATTTTATGCTGTGCACACAAGTATGTAATAAAGTTGTTATTATTTCCCTGCTGTGCTCATGAAAAAAAGTTGAGGCTAAAAGCATTTCTAAAAGTGGAGTATTTACTGCAAACGCCCAATAAGATCATTTCAATCCATCTCCTGCAGATAAAGATCCCATAAAGCTTTGGCGATATCTTGCCATGAACGCAGGTTCCAAAGGGAATATCGAAGTGGTATTTCAGTGAGAACAACTCGCTGCATTCATCTTAGTTTAAGCATGTTAGTTTTGCGCTGTAGGACTTAGCGAGAGGTAGAAGAGCCGAGATATGGGCCTGCAAGCTGTAGATGCTGTTGCCGATAATGAGGTGTCGCTCGGGTCCAATGGAGGGAAAGCCAATTCACTCGCTCAGTTTGTCGGCAGAGTTGTACATCTGTAGTTGGGGGATAGGGATTCCACAGTCCAGATTGAACTATTGTCAGAAAAAAAGAAGGAAAACACAAGACCTAAAGAAACTGTCAGTACTAATATTAATGCTGCATTCACACAAACACGCTTATTGACACAGCTACTGTCACTTTAGAGAGTTTCTGTGGTCTTGTCCCATGCGCTTTACACTGAGCACAAACTTATGAATGAAAATTATGTCTCCTGATTCTTTGATTTTACTTTGGTGACAGTAGAAGAGTTTTACTACCTGCCTCCAACACAAGCCTCGTTCAGCTTTCTGCTCCTCAACACACTTCCCCCATCTCCGTCTGTCGCCTTCCCCACTCAGATACTTGGCCCCTGCGCCACAACCCACTTAGGGAAAGGGAAAGGGAATGTTATTTGTATAGCGCTTTTCATATGACATAGTCACACCCAAAGCGCTTCACACATGAAAGGGAGGGGGCACTTACTCATCATCAACACTGTTTAACACAATAATGGTAGTGTGTTTTGGAGCGCGCAATACCTGTCTGTCCAGCGATCATATCATAATAAAATCCCATTTATTGGTCCGCGTGTTGTTGGTTTTCCAGCTGCATTGCTTCGATTTTCTTCAAAACTTTCTTAAGTGTTGAATTATATCTAAATTTACCTTTTTAGTAGAAATATAAACCACTGAAGACAGACTAAATTGCAGAAGAAAAGCTGCATTTATTGAAAGATCACAATCAATAAAGCATTTTTCTCAGGAAATAAGTAGATGGTCACAAAAGCTCTAAAAGAATATAAAAAACAAAAATACAAAACTGGACACAAACAAAAAAGGCAAAACAAGAAGACAAAGTTATTGCTTTTATGCACATACTGTATATATTTCTATTTTATTAGAATTAGTCAAATTGTGCTAATGAAAATAATAATAGATGAATGAATACAGCTAAAAATTACATCTTAATAAGTTGAGTTAGTTACGGTACTCAAATGAAGTATGTTTGGCCTTAACTCGAGTCATTTTAACTTTCCAAGTAAAAGACATCTGCCAGTGGAAGTATTCTGCATGTAAAATAAAACAAATGCATATGTTATTTCAAGTAAAATTGAGATTAAGTGCGATTATATGTTTTTAAGAAAGTGTAATAAGTGT
>OMNZ01015671.1:0-11167 GCA_900303255.1 Lesueurigobius sanzi | reverse complement strand
CTGCTTAGCTTTACATGAAGGCGTTGCTAATAATGTGAATGGTAGAAAAAGTAAAGGAATATACCTCACAAAAAACTTGCCTCACCATCAAAGCTCTGATGTGAGCTCAGTTTTTGTGCTGTATATTACAAGCTATATATATATAGCTTGTAAGCTCTTACCATGTCAGAATCGTTTTTAATTATTAAAGGTTCAGTGGAATTGTGCTGTTGCTTTTTGCCCTCATGTTACAGTAGCCATAATAGACAACTGTCGTTTACTGTTAGCCGAGGTTAGCGCAGAAAGCTAGCCGTTACAATGACAACGACTCTCCTTCGGATGGCGAATGGAGTTGTTTGTACCTACTACTGGGGCGCTCTTAGATGCGTCTACCATGACGACGCAACCATAGACGCATACTCAGGCAGTCTGTTGTTATGGCGATGTCAAATGCAAAAGGTACAAAATGGCGGTTGTTGTAGAGACCAGTTAGCTTGCTGTCCATGTTACAGTTAACATGCTAGGTCGCTAGCATCAGTTCTGTCACGACTAGGTTTTTCATTCTGTTATCACATTTTCAGAAATCATGCTTTTAAAAACATATGCACTTTCTGTTACTGGGCATATCGTTTTTCGCCAGTCATCTTCAATTAAAGGCGGCATATACATCCAACTACCCACTGAGTTCCACTGTTCACGGATAGCCTAATGGCAGTTATGTCTCAACCATTACACACGTTTTATAACCACCAAATGAAACTTAACAAGCTCCAAAATATATTATTCTAGTGCGTAAGAGGCGTGGTATCGGGGATTTTGAAAAGGCCAAGAGCAACCAGCATTTTTTTGTTAAATTTGGCACATATTGCCACCTGTGCGTCTTACAAAGGTAAGGCATTTCTACTGGTAATACCGGCATTTCCCTTGAAGAAGGCTGTTTTTTGTGTCACTATGTGTTGGAAAAAATTAACAACCAGCACACAATATTTTTCGAGAATGAATAAGCCCCTTTGAATAAATGCTTTTTATAAATGTAATTTGAGTATTTTGCTGCAGGGAAAGGGCTTTTCTTCTACTCTCACCTGTTGTACATTATCTTATTTTTCTTAGGGTGATCCTCACATCTAGTAATGGCCACCACAGGCTATGTTGGAGACATTCAGTCCACAACTCAACCCCAGGGGGCTAGCGTCTCAGTGACACCTGGGCAATCTGATGCCAGCCCCAGTCCTATAACTACGCCTCAGTTCCTGGCTGAGATTCAGACTTCTGTGGCCACTCCCAGTGTGGTCACACCCACAAGTCAAACTGCTTCTACTGAGCAAGCTACTACCATCTCCACACAGAAGTCAGCTGCTGGAAGCCAGGCTCCAGCCACTGCTCAAGGTCAGCCTGCTCCGACACAGTATGTGACAGCAGAAATCCAGGGCTCTCCCACTCAGTCTGGAAATTCTCAAGGCACACCACAGTACATTGTTGTCACTGTAACAGGTAAGGATGAGAAAGACATAACTTGAAGGGATTTATTTTAGTGTTGTATTGACCGGTTGTTGCTTCTATGTATCACATATTTTTTCTCTGCATCAGAGGGCTCTCTTCACTCAAGTGACAGTGTGTCAGACTCAAGTTCCCCACCAACTATTGTACAGACAGGAGTTCCTACACAAGTTGTCCAGCAGGTGCAGACTTCTCAACAGGTAATCACAAATATCATGAACAGCATTGACCACCATGTAAATTATTGTTGAAAATGTATTTTTCCATGCCTTTTTAACAGAGATCAGTTGTACAGGCAACCTCTCAGATTGCTAAGACTGAACCAGGCACACAGATCAGTGTAACCAATCTACAGCCAGTTCACATCAGTCCGGAGGTGAGGAATGAGTTTACATATTGATTTACCAAATGTTGTTTTATATTAAGTGTAGCATCCCCAGAATTAACTTTATGTCTTTGGATTTCAGTTACCTTGTAGCTGCAAGGATACAGCATTAGTGACAGACAGGAGTGTAGGCGAATGGCAGCAGCTACAGATAGAGCAGCAAGAATGCAAGGGCCTGACATTCAGTGACTACACAAATGAGTTCTATGGCAGATCCCTCTACATACCCATGGAAACTTTGCAGTATTACCAAATGTATCCGTACGCAATGCATTCAAATAACCCTGGAAGTACCAGCTCAGGTTATGCTCCGCTACCATCAATGGCATATAACATGCAAGTAGGTCAGGGGCAGAAGGGCAACTGCTGTCATATGCTGACATTTCTGTGAAGGACAAACATATACAAGATGCTATGATTTTCTTGTAAAACTGGACGGAAGATATTATCATTTTGTCTGTGTATGTGGAAAAATGCATCTTTAGGTCCAGCAGCTCACAACAGTACCAGTTCAACATGTATACACCAATCAAGTGCAGTATGTGGAAGGAGGAGAGACCAACTACACAACCAGTACAATGTTAGGACTAATTCATTATGTATGACAAAATGTTGTTTTTTAAATTATGATTTATTAATAATATGTTCTATCCTCTGTCCTATAGTCGTTCCAGCACTTTTCCGTATTCTGAAACCCCTCTGTACACACAAGCTACAGCGGCTCAGTACTATGAGGGACAGCCGACTTCTGGCGCACAGGTCACCACACCTGGAACTCCTCTAACCGTCTCTGTGACTGCGGGCACCACAGGTGGTGTGTCCATGTTTGTGGCTCAACCCAGTGCTGCTGCTGCTGCCACTGTGGTTTCCACTGGTACCACAAATGGGACAGGGGATGTAGCAGGCAGCAATGGTGGATCCACTGGCAGCTATGTGATCCAGGGCGGCTACATGCTGGGCAGTGGCAGCAGCAGCAGTAGCAGTGCAGCAGGCAGTAATCAGACTTACTCACACACCGCCCGTGCCTCTCCAGCCACTGTGAGTATTACAGAGGGCGAGGAGAGTAGCGTGCCGTCGGCAGACAAGAAGGTATGCAGAGGCGCTAAGCGCAGCAATTTCTCCCTTGTTTTGTTCTCATTCACTCAATGCTGATGATTTCATTGTTGTGTTTTGTTGAGTGGAAAGCACAATTAAAATGTAAATAAAAACACAAAAATCCTGAATATATAAGTTAAAACTTGTTTTTAATTGTTATTTCCTCACTTAATGAAGCAAAACCATGTCATTTTCATACCATAATATTGCATGTGAAAGGGGCATTTTGATTAGTCTGAAATGTTCCAGTCCTAATTTTCATCACAAATTCATCTTATTGATTTTCTTAATACACAGGCATCAGCAGATCAGATCCATCAGTATTGCAAGCCATTAATTCATTGCATACCAGTTGTATGCCACGGCACGCAAAGAAATGTATTGATGTGGTCATTTTTGAATGATTGTAAAGCACAGTTTGTTTTGATTGAATTAACTTACAGGAATGTGCATGCTTTGAAAATTCTATTTTTTATTTCTTATTTTAAACAGGCATGCCTTTTGTACAGATTTGTATTTTGGGTCTTGCTAACTGTACTAGCTTCTTTTCCTCTTTCATTGCCTGCTTGTCAGGTACAGTGGTTGCTGGACAACTATGAGACAGCCGAAGGTGTTAGTCTACCACGCTCCACTCTCTACTGCCACTATCTGCTACATTGCCAGGAGCAAAAACTAGAGCCTGTAAATGCTGCATCTTTTGGCAAACTCATTAGATCTGTGTTTATGGGGCTACGCACACGGCGTCTTGGCACACGGTAAGAGAGCATTCAAAAATAAAACTCAGTGTTCTCAAATCTAAATGCAACTACTCTTACCCTCTATATAATAAACAGCATATAACTTGCTTGTACTGAGTTTTGTTTGAAACACAGTTCAGTTTAGGTACAAATAAGTTAATTTATGCCATTGTGTAATAGTGGCAGCAGTTCTAAAAAGTTCTTACTTGGACTGGGTCAACAACATTTCAGTCCAGAGTACAACTTTTTCAAACTTTGATGGAAAATCGTAGAAGATTGAGATACACTTATACAAACTTATGGACATTTATTTTTTTGTATTCAGTTTTGATTGGATAGCATAAGTATACATTTGGCAATGTAGTACTGTTATTTTAAAGGGGCAACTCTAAGTACCACTATTATGGGCTGAGGATCAAGGCTGGCTCCTCTCTTCTTCGTCTCATGGAGGATCAGCAGCATCTGGCGATGAGGCAACAGCCCTTTTCTCAGAAACAGAGGTACATAAGACACCTGTCTGATACTGTATAATACACGCTAATGTGTTTTTATTTCATCTTTTATTATGGCAATACTCTTGACTTTATGAAACATATATTTCTTTTCTGAAAAAGGTTAAAGCCGGTACACAAAGTGGAGGGAATGACTAACGGCACTGCATCAGGAGCCACTCAGCAGCAGCAACAGCAGCAGGGTTCAACTCATGTGGACATCAGCACCCAGGTCCAACAGTACCAACAGTTCTTAGGTGTGTTTTATTTCTGTAAAGGACACAACCTATGCCTTTTGTCAGACAGAAGAAAACATTCAGTTTTTTGTTTTTGCAGATGCTTCTAGAGCTCTCCCTGAGTTCCCAGACATTGACCTCCAAGGAAAGCCTCTGCCAGAGGGCATCGAGATTGAGCACATAAAGAGTTTTCAGCTTCTTTATAGAGAACACTGTGAGGTAAAATAAAAAGTGTTGTTTTTTCATAAGCATGCGATTTCTTTCAAATTTATATAATATACACTCCCAAAATGTATTTAGTTAAAAACTGAATATTGCTATTATTCACCCACTCCGTTCTACTAATTAATGTATTTCAGGCTATTCTGGATGTTATGGTAAACCTCCAGTTCACACTGGTAGAAACGCTGTGGAAGACATTTTGGAGATTCAGTCAGAATGCTGGCACTGGAGATCCCACAATGTCTGTGTAAGGCACAAAGAATAAGGCTCACCACACCAATATTTTTGTTTGGTAAAACATTTGCTTAAAATAGATTATTTTGTTTTAGCCATGATGAATCAGAGAAGCGCCTTCCAAAGTCCTGCCTTGTCCTGCTGTGCAAGTATGACCCTGTGCTGCGCTGGAGCCGAGACTGTGATAACAGTCTGTACCAGGGCCTAGTGGAGATTCTCATCCCAGATGTTCTCCGGCCTATCCCGAGTAAGGCCACACCAGACATATCATATCATATCATATCATCATTTTTCACAAAATAAAACACTTGTAGTAGCTTTCGTAATGATAGAAGTAGTGCAGTGCATGTATTATTTGTTTGCAGCTTTACATTTTTTTTGTTTTTTTTTTAAATAAGGAAATATACTCAGAGGCCAAGAATGGGAAAGTGTGAAGAGAAAAAAGAAGTAGTCACTTACATGTCTTTCTCAGGTGCCTTAACTCAAGCGATTAGAAATTTTGCCAAGAGCCTAGAGAGCTGGTTGACCAACGCCATGATGAATATTCCTGAGGAAATGGTCCGCATTAAGGTAGCATTTCACAGTTTATTGACTTAAAGATATGTTTGTAATGTAGCATGTTCTTGAATCTTTCATTTTTTATTTAATTTACCAGGTGACATCAGCCAATGCTTTTGCTCAGACACTGAGGCGCTACACCAGTCTGAACCATCTGGCTCAGGCGGCACGCGCTGTGCTCCAGAACACAGCACAGATCAACCAGATGTTGTCCGACCTTAACAGAGTGGACTTCGCTAATGTTCAGGTTTGTTTTTATGATCATGTTGTGTGTATGTGGTAATGTAAGTTGTGAAAAATAGTAATAAAATCATAGACTTCAATAATCAAATTTGGGTCACTGTTTGCAGGAGCAAGCGTCTTGGGTGTGCAGGTGTGAGGACCGTGTTGTCCAAAGGCTGGAGCAAGACTTCAAACTGACCCTGCAGCAGCAGAACTCCTTAGAGCAGTGGGCTGCGTGGCTCGATGGTGTAGTTTCCCAGGTCCTAAAGCCCTATCAACATAGCCCTGCATTTCCAAAGGCTGCCAAGCTCTTCTTGCTCAAGTGGTCTTTCTACAGGTAAAATGGATCTCTCTATTACAACATACTGTTTGTTTGTTCTTGAAGTGGTAGTAGTTATTTATCTTGTATGCTACTACAATAGTTTTGTGAGCAGAACCAATGGTGTAGTCTACATTTTTCCAGTGGATATACAGGTTTACTGTATATACTGTGATTCCCCTCTCAGCTCAGCCCCTGCAACACTCTGCAACACTGCACTGTGTAAAGAGAAAACACTAAGATTATGCATGCATTGTTCAGGAGAACGTCTGTATCTCTGTTTTAAATCACAGAATAACAATATACAAATGGTGGAAGATGCAATTTGTGCATTTCATTACATCAGGAGTTTTCAAGTCCAGGGGTGCCGTGGAAAAAGTTTGATTAACTTGACAAACACAAATAGGTTTGAATGTTCAAAAATCATTTAATTTAACTGTTGGCAATCATCTGTAATCCAATGAGATTTTAGTTTAAGTTTGTTTAGTCAATGAATAAAATAATGAATGAATCTATTTATAATGAATAAAGCATTTTGTCCGAGGGCGTGTGGTGAACAGCTGTGGAGAGGCAGCCGACACTTCTGTCTTGCTCTGTGGAGTGTGTTTGATAAAGCAGAGCGAGCTCTGGTGAAAAAAATAACTAGATTAGATTTGATTAACCTGGCATCCAGACTCGTCCGTATTCTAAACTAGAAACTAGTTTGGAACTGCTCCCACAGGCAAACTGCTGTTTGAGGATGGACTAAGGTGGGACAAACACTCATAACAGCCAATCACAGCAGATGTGAAGACATAATGCGAGATGAGAGGCAAGTTGTTGTAAAATTTTAGCGAGACTTAGCAGTGTTTGCAAAATGGCAACAAGGCGAAGCTAACGCTGACCCAGGAGACCAACAAACATCTGCTTTATCAGAGTCTACTTGTGCCAGTGAGGAGTGCACAGTCAAAAACTGTTCTTTTTGTGGTTTTAAATATACTGTATTTCCAAGACGGCTCAGTGAGCCACCCTGATTTGCTTTTCAGGATTTCATGAGGTTCATGCCTCTACTGCTCGGTGCCTTACCCACTTTCTTTCGAACAGAAAAAAGAGGGTGTGGTTGACCAGGCTAAGATTTGATCATTTCACTGAGTTTTTGTTTGGCTTTAAACTAAGAAGGACTCGTCATTGCGGTCAGCAGTGCATGCAGCATCCTGTCAGCACCTCTCAGGGTTATAGTGCAGATGTGACATGACAATACATGTATGTAGGGGTGCCACGGACTGCGGAAAGCATGTTTAGGGATGCCCCAGAACTGAAAAGGTTGAGAAACACTGATGTAGACTACACCACTGAGCAGAACGACTTGTGTCTGACACAAGTCTCACCCAATTTTTAACCTCCTGCCCTGGCCCTGCCCAGCTCTTGCTTTGTTGTGATGTACTAAAGGTCCACACATTACTCACAAAGTTCAGATTTTTCCACCATTAGTTAGTAGCACGTCTCGTAATCCATGATGTTTTCATTCACACATACTCTGTCAACCAATGTACGATGTACAGTATGTATGTGCCATCACTGACTTGGGATTGTTGACCCAAAATGTAGTGGTTGCTTTATCTGTTTGAAAAGAGCATAGAGTAGTATTGCATTGCAGATCAACTGAGTTTCATTTTCACATAGCACAGCTTGACCCTTGTCTTGGATCCCTTTTTGGTCTCATTTCTCAGCTCCATGGTGATCAGGGACCTGACTCTGCGCAGTGCGGCCAGTTTCGGTTCCTTTCACTTGATCCGCCTGCTTTACGACGAGTACATGTATTACCTGATAGAGCACAGAGTCGCACAGGCCAAAGGAGAGACCCCTATCGCCGTCATGGGAGAGGTACAGCAAAGATCACACCTATTACCTCGATTTAAGTGTTGTCACTGCATTCCGTCAGATAATAGAGGAAACCCTTTAATACAGTTTACATAAAAAATTTGTTTAGATCAATATTTAAAAAGTACTTACCATATTTTCTGGACTATAAGTCGCTCCGGAGTCGCACCAGCCAAAAATGCATAATGAAGAAGAAAAAAACATATATAGGTTGCATTGGATTATAAGTCGCATTTTTTGGGGGAAATTTATTTGACAAATTCAAGACCCGACATTTCATCTTGAAAGGCAAGTTATAATAATAACAATACAATAGAGAACAACGGGCTGAATAGGTGTCTGGTATGTTCACGTAGCATATGAACAAGTATAGCATAAAGAACAGAATTAGTGTGAAAATAACGATGTGAAATTATATATTTCAATATATAAGTTGCTTAACGTGCATAAAACGCGCTCAACTCACATATACTCTCTGACTGGGTGCAAAATCCTAGGAACAGTGTATAAACAAAAGAAAGGACAGCACTCCTAATCAGGAGTGTTAAAGTTCTTCCTGACTAGGAGTGCTGTCCTTTCTTTCGTTTATCGAATATATAAGTTGCACCTGAGTATAAGTCGCAGGACCTTCCAAACTATGAGAAAAGGTGTGACTTATAGTCTGGAAAATATGGTAATGACAAGACAATTTTCACCTCATTCACTAATGGCATACACAATTAAATGTGTCTATCGATTGCATATACACACTTAGGAGTTTGCTGCATGGGTGGAGAATTAAGACAATTTGAGTACTGTTCTAGAAATGTTCGGCAGCAGAAAGGTGATGCTTGTTAACGATGTTTTGTTCTTGCCAGTTTGCCAGCCTTGGTCGGGGGCTAAACCAGCTGGATCCGGACAAAGGTAGCGTGACTCTACTCAAACATTATAACCGCGCTGTGTGTAGCAAGAGTGTGGAAGAATTGCCTGTGACAAATTCTGTTTTATCTAGAAGACGAAGAGGAAGATGACGAAGAGAGTGACGAGGAAGGGCAAGAGCTGTCCCTTCCAGCAGATGGCGCCGTCCTGGGGGACGAGTCCCTGGAGCCTCCTGCCAAACTGGCCAGAATGGACCAGAGAGTCTTGTTCGCCACCGGATCAGCTGACAACTAAGCACCAAATGGAAGTGTGTAAAAGAAAAAAGTTTATTCATGTGGATACTGTATTTAATGTGTAATTTTTTATGTAATTTTAACACTCATAGTACTGGTGCTGCTGCTGTATCTCAAAAGCCTACCAATGATTTTGTTCCCCGTCACTGGCAACATGTGGCTTCTACACACACACACACACACACTGACTGTTGTATAGATTTTCAAACTGAATGCTGCCGATGTTTAATCTTTTGTAAAACATTGCACCCTGCAGTCTTGTAGTCTCTTAGCGAACAAATCCCTCCTCCTTCAATCGTCACTGCCGTCTCAAAGTGGTCTCGAAAGAACATGGCCTGTGTTTGTTTAAAGATTACATGGATCGAAGGACATTGCCAATGACATCTTTACATTGTTTGATGAACCGACACAAATGTATTAGTGTAATGCGCTTTTCAAAGGGAACATGTGGGACAAGCTCTTAAGACACTGAATGGTAGTTGGTATTATTGTGTGCCCTTACTGAGTGTTTTGTGTTTGTCGAACCGAGCACTGAAGTCACACTGTCCTTGAGCCTTGATTGAAATAGATCTTTCATATTTATATTGTGTGTAATTACAGGCTCAGCTAAATCAAGTGCTGAATGCATTTACTGTACATATTTTAAAGATGAAAAAAAGAGATTTTTAAGTTTTGTGTGTGGTTGGGTTTGTAAAAAGGTTGTTATTGGAGTGCCTGTCACGTGTTGACTGAGGGGCTCCTTATTTGCTGCAAAATCCTCTCTGTTATAGAACAGCTGGTTCTGTGGGAGGTCCTGTGTGTCACCATTCATGTTTTAGTGTTTCATTTCTTCTCATTCATATCTGTGTGGCCTCACTTTCCCTGACTTTATCCATGCCTTATTTAAATATTTATGTTTGTGCCAAGCCTTTTTGCCATCCTGAAATCCCAATGTTCTTTTTTTATTTTACAGAGGACCGTGCCTCAATAAGAACGATATACTACTTGTACTGTAAATTTAAACTATATTTTTAATTTGTTGTCACTAAGTGAACCTCTTGTGCAGTGTATGGTGCTGTGTTTGTCACACATTATAGGCAATCTTTGTGTGCATTATTGGTTTGTGATTGAATGTTAAGTTTTTTACCCTATTAGTAATTTCTTTGAGACCCTGCCTCTTTGCACATATTGATTATTGTTATTGCAGTGATCTGAAAAGTTTCTTTGTAACAGTGGGGGCGAAGGTGTGGGGTTTGACAGTGCAATTCAATTCGCACAGTCCTCATCGCTCGCCTCTCGGTGCATCTCCACTCGTCCAAGGGCGTTGTTTTGCTTTAGCATTCTATTCTCAAACACGTTAATCAGAGTAGATAATTGTAAATGTTTATTTTCTGTGGCTTTTACACAGTGTCTTTAATCAGCTGCAATGAGTTTGCATATAGCGGTCATTGCAGTCATCAAACCAGCACATTTTGTTCAGTACATATCACTTCTGTCGCTAAACGATCATCATTTTATTTAAAATTCTGACAGTTAAGTAATTTTATAGTGAACTGTTTATTGTGTATGACAATTGGTTTTTGGCAGTGTTTTTTTATTTGTTCTGTAAGTATGACTGTGCCTTTGGAGGTGGTAGAATGCAATTCAGATGTTTTTAATTTTAACAATAAATTACAAAGAATTGTTAAACAAAGAGAGATGTGTTGTAAAATGTATATTGTGATTTGGTGTGGTTGGATACAATACTACATAAGATCCAGTGAACCATGCGACAGTGACCTTTTCTGGACTAAGTAATTTACATTATGTAGAATTTGGGAACAATTAAATCTGGTTCAACAGCTTCCTGACACTGGGCGATATGATGATAAAAATCGGATCGTGATCTGATCTTCATGACAACGCTTTTTTGGGAACATCGTAATATCGTGATTCAGTGGTTTTTATGTCAAACGCAGCTTTGAACTCAAATACTTTTCTCCACTCACTGCTTCTACTGTCAGATTTAAACCAGAACTAAACCAGGAGAAAACTAGGTCCAAATCAGGTCTAAACCTGGACAATATCACAGACTGAACCAGGATTAAATTTACAGTCATAACCACAATTATCAGCCCCCCTTAATGTTTTGAACATTTTCCCAAATTTCATCCAAATATTTGCAACTTTGATGAAAATGTATGTCATCAAACATTCCCCAGT
>OMNZ01015665.1:0-13280 GCA_900303255.1 Lesueurigobius sanzi | reverse complement strand
GTGGAAGTATTGAGGAAATGGCGTATTTGCTCTGAACATTTTACAGAGGAGGATTATACCTCGTCTGGTTTACGCTTACAGGATACAGCTATATCGACAATTCTGAAACAAAGCGCATCAACCAACGCGGTAAGTGTCCTTATATTTGTTTTGTCTGTAGGAAGTGGCAATATTTGAGCGGAGTTCTATCCCGGTTAGCAACTCCACACCAAAATCAGTGCTCCTGAATAAAGTACTGATTGATTTGCATGACGACTGAGCTCAGAAATAACAATGAAGTAGCGTTACGTACATTACTGAACATTGAGGACAGTCAGTTTGTCCTCTCGCTGGCCCCAGTCTGCTCTTCTTCACGTCTTGCTTCTCTCTCGCGGTCCATACGGGCTAGTTCCTCCTCTGTGTACTCTCTGGTACAAATAGATAAGGCTCTGGATCTGCTACAAACCAGTCTCCATCATCTACAAATGATTCCATGCTGTTTACGCGTAGCACTCGTTGTTCTGTTGCCGGAAGTGAGTGGAAGGAAGCATCTCTCGGGGGAAGCTTACTGCGCAGATGCCGAAGTAGTTTGGTATTATTGCGCCGTAAAATATAGTGCGTCTTTTTCCCGCTTAGAAAATTGTCAGTTTTAATTTTGTGAAACTGTACTTTGAACGTGTAACTACTGACATAACCATATTTAAATAGGGGAAACTTGGAAGAGATTTGTGGTTTCTAACTTCTCCAAAATGCCTCTTGAAGGCATGCACGAAGACCAGACAGCCACACATAGCCTCATCTAAGCCCAGGTTAGAACATATGTATGCATGTAAAAGCGGTGAACTATTCCTTTAACCTCACACAGTATGTGTAAGACAAAGTTGGAAGCTCATGTGTTGGAGAAACATTCATAATAGCAAAACTTTAAACTAAAATGCCCTGACAATCCTTTGGTGCAATTGTGGTTTTCTATATGACATTTTTCTAGAGTTTGATGTTGGCTGCACTGACATACAAAACAAAAACCAATCTAAATTCTCACGGAAAATAATTGGTAAGAAAATAAAGGAACAATTTAGCAAATCCTGTAATACGGCAGAACGGAGTGGACGGGGCAGTCATAAACTTTTCAGAAGAACTTCAGGCCAATGCAGAAAAGGGAAAATGTGAAAATATGATTTTGTTTTCCAAGAACACTCTTTCATGAAGCCTCTGGGCCCAATTCTGAAGCAGAACAAAGGCTGATGTGATGGTCAAACCTCCTCAAGGCCTCACAGCAACTGTAATCTGAAAGGCTATGCTTTTTATTACTCAACTCTCTTTTTGTGCTTTGTCCAGCAAACGTGGCACTATTGGACAATACACAAACATGAGTCACGAGTCAAAGTTGTTCCTTTCTTAGGTTCTCGCGTCCACATCAGCTTCAAATCTTTTAAAATGTGGGCCTGCAGCCAGGATGTAAACACTATAGTATGACCTGCTTGGGGGCAATAGGTTCATGTTCTAGAATTTGGTGAGGTCATAATATGGTTTTTGAAAGAAAGCTCCTATTTTGTAATGGATTAGGTCCCCAAACCCACCAAATTAATGTTTAAATGAAAGTCCTTTCTACTGTCCTAAATCAAGAACATGTTTTTTTCATAGGACCTTAGGTGATACAAGCAGAAGGAGAAGACGTTGAACTTCATGCCAGGTTTTTTTTTCATTAGGAAGGAGTCAGGAATTAAAGAGATATCAGCCATAAACCAAATCGAAAAATCCTCATTTTGACATTTTGACAATTCTTACCTTCCCTCCAGCTCCATTTCAAACTATACATGGGTTTCAGTCACATGACCTCAGTGCAAGAGTGTATCAGTCTATGTCTATCTATGGTCTGCACTGACTCAACCCAAGAAAAAAATCACAGAGAAAGGTTGTCTGTTACCTCTTCAATGTGTTCATTTAGTCTCAGGAGTGGAAATAGATCTTTGGCCTGTGTGGTAGCCTCCTGCTTCATCCTGGCTGTTTCCACTAACTGCTCTTTGCCGTGTAACCATAGCAATGCTCTGTTTGTTTATGTAGACATGTACTCTCTCCGTAAAGATAAGATAAGAATAATACTTTATTGATCTCACAATGGAGAAATTTACTAAGCATTCATCAATCAATCTTTATTGTCATCCTGAGTGAGTAGTGCCACTTCGGGCAACAAAATGGCGGCCACAAGTATGCGTGACATCACTGGAAACCCATGTATAGGCTCTTTAGAATACTGTGATGTCACATGAACGCATCCTACACCGATCACAATATGGACTTAGATGCACCGTGTCCTCCGAGAACCGCACACATGTTGAGTAACTGGATCAACGGTCAATCGAGCTCAGATGCCAAAGTGCACTTGTCCAGGCGCTGCCAAAAGTGCTTTTTGTTACTCAGAAAACGGAGTCCATCTTTTCTCCTCACTCAGCACTAAATTTAACTCTGCATCCATGGTCCAAGAAGCGTCACCTTGCAACTCCACTGTTACTGTGCGCTGGCACGGATGTAAACCCTTGTTATTCCATATGGAGAGACTCAATGTCAAAGTTTTACATCGAGACAGGCACGACCAGGCCCCCTCTGGATTGGAAACGCACAAATTACGTTAGCTGCAACAAACTAGTAAAGGTTTTGAAGGACTTGCGCAACATATCAGATTGCCTGCGGGTTTATGCATCCACATGGTTCTATGCATAAGAAACAAAAACCGAGTCAAGATCAATGCCTTCTCTGTCAACAAAATGTAACTTAAAATGGCGTAATTTCTCACCAGCTTGACAAGATAGTGGCATTATTTAATCGTAAAGGCATCATTATCATTTGAAAAGTCTTCGAAAACATTTTTTTGGGTACCTCAGCATTATTACATTATTTTTTATTGAAATAATATCCATATACGGAAAAGATAGCAAAGAGTGAAGGCCTGCAGAGCTTCCCATAGGAGACTATGGTGGTCCTCAGTCTATTTTTCCCCCTCATGGTCTAAAAATAAGATGCAAAATAAATGGGAATGAAAAGTCACACTTTTTGCTTCTAAAATTATCTATTAACTACAGCCATCCATAAGAACTGTATAACTGTGTAATAATTGGCATTCTTACTCAAAAAATGGTATTAACAAAAAATATTACAATTGGATCACCGGGTCCCCCATATAGTCTGAGCAGAATCCTGTGGGAGACATTGAGGCCCGAGTTTGTCAGGATTTCAAATTGCGCTCTCTGCAGACGTGAAAGAACAAGCTTTCACTTCCCGAATGGCATGCTAGCAAATTTGTGGCGCCATGATGAGGTCACTTTGAGCGCACAGAATCAGAATCAGAAAACTTTATTAATCCCATGAAGGGCAATTCTTTGCAGCAACCCGGCCAGATTAAAAAAGCAGACAAACAAGTATGTTCACACATGGCTTTACAGAGGTCAAGTCCACGACTGCTCAGCATGGATTTGGGGATGAAGAATGAGCTCTTAAAATGTGAAGGACAGTTACATGTTCTGTATATGGCGCAAACAAAAATCCAGGAAATATAGTTTACAGTGCCTCAACGCGAGAAAAAGAAGTACGCAAAGTGAACATTGCCCGAAAACTGTGTGAATGCAGTGAAAGACTATATCTCAAGGTAACGTTATTATAACCGGTTAAAAAGTTGAAAACAGTGCAAGTCTCCGTTAAGTGTCATGGCAACTACTTTCTAACAGTGCAAAAACAATGCAAGCACCAGATTTCAGCGGCGAGATGTGATTAAGTCATACTTGTAACGCTAAAGGCACTGATTACCGGTGCTCTGCTGTTCCTCACTCATCTGGATTAATATGAGGCAAAGCTACGTGCATGACCAATAATGACTGCATCCTTGAAAAACAGAATACAGTGCATTTCTTTGGCCCCGCGCGGTATTTCATTGTCAGCCATCCAGCGGGGAGGAGAGTCCAAGGCCGGGGAGAAGTGGCGGAGGCAGAGTCTGTTGGAAATCACAGGCAAGTGTTGAGAGCCCCAGAGACACAGTGGCGACTTACATTTTCCATATGTCCGGTATTACTCAACATGGGCTCAGCGGCCTGGCTCCTGTGGGGACGGCCCTTTCATCCGCTCCGTGCCGCGATGGGACGACAGATAGGCATGTCACATTAGCAGAGACCGAAGTGCGACAGTTCTGTGGTTCTGATTTTACCAGTTTTATCAAATTATGTAAAGGAGGAGGTAGTTGAGCAGGAACTGTTAGCTACTGCCCCAACTCGTCACTAGCTCTCAAAATCTCTCTCGCATTAATACAATTTAACATTTATAGAAGTCTAATCATGGGTGGTTTATATAAAAAGTAGGGCCCGACCGATACACTGCGGTCAGCCAATTTCTGCAATATCAGCTATTGGGCAAAATTTTTGAAAACTGCATGTTATACTGTATCTTGTTTGAAAGCTTGAATTGCCCCCAATTCAGTCAATACATTTATTTTACAGTTTGAAAAAGTCCCAATGTTTAAATATTTTTGGGACAACTTTTTAGTGTCCTTGAGATATTGTGCACTTGAATAGCAATAACAGACCAGATTTACTAGAATAGCTTAAATGCTAAGAGACACTAGAGCAACTTGATTTAAAAATGAAGCTAAAGTGAATAAGACATAACAAACTATTTTAAATAGCAAATGTTTTATGAAAGTGAAAGGTTTCTCTCTATAATTGAAACCTTGCTATAGTGAAAAATAAAATAAAAACTACCTGCTGTCTGGAAGATTTAGGGGAGGGGGGGTATTAACAACAAATTTAATTAATAATCATATGAACTATTTATCGGCTATCAGCATTTCCAACTCCCTTCATCGGCCCCTAAAAATCCATATTGGTCCGGCCCTAATGAAAATAATATTTTGTTCTCTAAAGAACTGAGGGTTTTGTGATTTGCTATTTGCAATATTCAAAAAATGATTTGGATTTGAATGTGATTAACATTGTATCTAGAGCAGAGGTGGCCCGACTGGCCCTTCAATCTGGCCCAAAAGCATGACCAAGTCATTGGTTAAAAAGGGTGAACACAATTGTTTTCATTGTATAGAATGATAATTCATACCTGTTGCTATTTTGTTGCTATTGAAAATGTATTTAGGTGATCCATTTGAGAATTGTACTTGTTTGAAATGCCCAGTACCCTATGTACCACGACTGGTGCGGTCCACCTGCAAGTTCAAAAACCCAGTGTGGCGCTTGCATCAAAAAGTTTAACCATACCTGATCTAGAGTGATGAGATTATTATTTATTATAAACAATTGATTCTTATTATATGTATAAAATATATATATAAAAAAAAAAAAGAATCACAAAAAGCATTAAAAAAAAGCGTTTTATAGATGGGGCTTGTACGCCAATGTACGTATGATCCCCTTTAAGAAAAGCATTTGAGCCAGATGAGACGGGACAGAGCCTGGAGCTGAGGGTCAGAGAGGAGCAAGTCCACATTCTTCAATTCAGCATCAACCTTTAATGAGGCTGCTCACTGTGGGGGAGAAGGTATTTTCTACCGGGATTTGCCCAAGAATCCATATTTGAATCTTATTTGCAAAGATTTAAGTTGACATAAATTGAAACCATTTGAGCACAAAAATAGACCACGGTTAACAACAGTTTGGGCGAGGATGGCCCTCCTCGTTGGTCCTAACGGCAGGTGCTGACACTGCTGCGATATGAGGTGACTCCAGAAAGAACTCCGTAATATGGAATCCTAAGGGGACTTTACGTGTGTCAAAAATAGCGTAAAAGCCTGTCTCCAAAGTCTTTTATTTTTTCTAATGTTGGCTTGTCCTCCTGTGGCAACACTGTGGGATGCATAGTATTTTAACCATGCTGTTTTTCATATAAATAAATAAATAATAATAATTAAAATTTGCTGAGCCAGCTTCGATTGACAACAAAAGCTTCCCTTTTTGCCCTTTTTAGGAACATGTGCCATTTTGATTCCCCTCACAATGTGGGACTATTCCAATGAATGGGGCCGAGTGGGCTGTTTATCTCTTGTTTAATATATAGTGGAGTCAAAAATCGTATGGAATATGATTAGTACTACAGAACCATACAGAGCTGACGGATGGCTGACAACGTCATAATGAATTATCACATAATGTACCAAAAAAAAGCCAATAGCTGCTCCCGTGTGGAAATATTTTGATTATAGGCATAGGTCCTGACAATAATGTACAAAAATTGAGCCTGGAAAATATACTCTATATCAGCTGATGCAGTACCCACAATGCATGGCACAATCACTGAGGTCTTCCTTCTGACTGAGATTTACATTAAGATTTACATATTTTTTGCCAAAACAGCAGGAGTAAAAACCATCGTAATGAGAATAAAATATGATTGATACAATGTTTGGTACCTAACTTACTGAGTAAATATCACTTACAGTAACTTACTGCAACCCAACTTAAATAATACATTTCAATCTTTATCTTAATCTTATCACTAATGCTTTGTTGTTGATAAAACATAATGCTCACAGAAACGCTTCATGGGCCAGGTCTTTGACGTGTGCCCCTCGAGAAAGAGTTGTGGCTAATGCCTTTGACCATTTCGGGTAAGAAAAGTGATGTTTCAGGGACTTTATTGAAAAAAGTATAGGTGAGTTACAGTGCATGTCACAACAAAGCATCAAGGAACATCTGCAGTATCAATGGGGCTATCTTAAAAGGGGAAAGAGGGGAAAAAAGACTGTTCTCAAAGTTGTACTCTCCCATAGCACGGCTGTGAAGCCCCATTTACAAGTCAGATTGTGATATATCGACATGATCCCCTCTGACATCTCTATTGACTGAGCTCCAGATTTTTTATTTTTTTTTTAAGTAAGGGGCACTAATACGCACCACCTGTTCCCTCTCGGCATCCGTCAGTATATCAAATGTACAAACAGTGACAGCTGTGGAGCAGGCTGCGATACGGTTAAACTCTCGGAGGCCCAGGGCCGGTCAGAGGGAGCAGTGGCCAGAGCAGCTAATCTGACACACATGGAGCTTGAGGAGAGCAAGGCACTATCTCGCAATCTCGGCCCGGAAGAAAGAGCAGTGGAGACCTATCAGCGAGTGTGCTTTCGATTACAACATCCATAAAGAGGGAGATACAGATGAGCAGCGAAGATGGATGGGGGAGGCTCTCGGAGAGAAGTTGTTTCATTGGCAGGGAAATACCATCATATAAAATGTATAAGGTAGTAAAGCATCAAAAGAGCACAACAAAACTTTCTCTGTGGGAGTTTTGGAAAAAAAACTAATTGTACATTTTCTGACAAATATTGTGATTATAGAAACTGGGAGAATTTTTTTCTTTTGTTTTTAGAGGACATTATATTACCTTGCTTTGACATTTGTCCATGTATCCATTGAGCAGCCTTAATGCATACAGTACATACTATATTGGTGGTTTACTACATGTTAGTCATCAGAGTTGCAAATTGGGAGCCAGGGCCGGCCCAGCCCAGTTTAGGGCCCCCGAGACCACTACACTACAAAAGGTTATCGAGAAACAAGTCAGCATTAAAATTAGTTGATTTGTGAAATTTGAATTTTGAATACAATTAGATATTTGTTTACCCCATTGGCAGAATTATTTTAATTAGTTACTCAAACCAAGGGAAAATATACAAATTTTAAGAAAACTGACTAATTTCTTGATTTCTTTTTGCAGCGTAGTCTTTCTTTTACAAACATAATCAGGTTGAAGGATGAAGTAATTGACTTTGTTTAATTTATGTTAATATACATTTATCCACAATGAAATTTCCGCGAGGGCCCCATGACATAATTCCGCTTAGGCCCCTGTGAATGCTCGGGCCGGCCCTGTTTGGAGCCATTTAAGTCTTCCTCAGGGCAGCTGTAGCTACGACAATAGCTCACCTCCATCGAGCGTGGAGAGTGAATGAACAGAACTAACTTTGAATCCTGAGAACAGCACAATGTCTGGCTTTTTCTTTTCAAAATTTCTTAAAAAAGAAAAGCCAGAAAAGTCGACGGGCAGTATAGCGCAGAAGCTTATGAAGACTCAGAGTCTGACAGCTTCACTGCCCGCTTCCCATGAATCTTCCCCCACGCTGGAAGTGTTAAATTGCTCTCTCAGGACAGGAGCACAACTTTGAAATGTGAGCGCTGGCTAAGATTACATCTCCATTGAAAGAATAATATTTATCTCAGTCTCATCTAAATCCAAGCCCAGTGACAGATAGTGCGGCGCTTTGTCTGTTAAAGCTGGGAAACTCTCTCCCCCCTGTCAGACGACCCCTGACGTTCCGGCCAGCCGTCCTGTCAGCACCAAAGACACAAATCCACGCTGTGTAGCAGTTTGAAGTCTCTGCAAAGACAGAGGGAGATTAGCGACGGTGGTGCCGCAGGGTCCACGCCATCCGCGCCCCCAGCATCTCCGTCCGGCAACATCAAAGAATGCAGTGCAACAGTTTGAAATATAGACAGCAAGTGTGCAGCAGCAGCCCACTCCTGCTCGACTGACCTCTGTGTGCTCATCGCAGCAGAGATGGATGAGTGCACCGGCAACTGCAAACAGCACTTTATCAAAGGGGCAAATGCGCAGGAGGTCACGGGGTCACGCAGCCCCCATGTGTCACATACCAGGTTCATGGAGAAATAGCAGTGTTGTGAAGAAGAGCTTTCTGTGTCAAGCCACTGCAGTCCATCAGCTCATTTTAGGAACATTTACACAGCACTAGGGTGATGCTAATAAGAATAATAATAGGACTTATTGACTATTGAAACAAGCAAAGACACATTTAATGATTGTTATTTTGAATTAACAGGCACAATGCTGGAGAAACTAAGTGCCGCTTTCAGAGTCAACTTTAAAATCCTGGTCCTGACTTTCAGAGCCCTTCCAGAATACATATCTTGTCTGGTCCAGCCATACACCTCAGCTCGTAGTCTGAGGTCTTCAGGAAAGAACCTGCTGATGGTTCCTCGGACCTGCTACAAAACCCGGGAGGATAGATCCTTTAAAGCGGTGGCTCCCCGTCTCTGGAATGATCTTCCTCTGTCCTTGAGTTCCCTGGATTCTGTTGAGACTTTTAAAAAGCAACTCAAGACTTTATTTTTTAGACAGGCTTTTCAGAGCCAATAATCTGTCTTTATGTATTTTCTATGTATTTTGCTATTAATGTTTTTGTGTTTCTTTTGTGTGAAGCGCTTTGTGACGTTTGTCTGTGAACTTACTTGCATATCAAAAACAGCACCTTCATTAAAGCCACGCTGCAGAACATTCCAGGTTATTGTCACGTGAAAAGAGTAAAACAATGGTTGTAAAATTGATCATAAACAAACATGGCAGCAATATCATACATGCTCCTAATGAGCAGCTAGGTATCAACAATGTTTTAAAAAATATATATATAGCATTTGGAAGAAGGCAGTATTCAAAGCAGTACTGTGGAACCTTGGATCACATGCCATCTAGTGGTCACCAAGGGAAGTACCGTGCACTAGTAAGCAATATGTAATGCTGAATTTATGTTTATTGGAACTTCAAAAAGGTGTATTATGCATTTTTTTTATCTGAAAAGAAACAAACTTGAAATGAATCCGTATTTGACCCAGTGGCTGTGTATTGGTGCAGCACGGCACCTTTGCTTTCCATTACAGTGGCCTCTTTGACACTCCTTTCTGGTCCGTTTCTGGTATGAAAGCGAAACAGTCGGGGGTAGGTGTAAATAAGAGACATGCTTCAGCCTACTGTACAAATGTGAAGTATTTAGAAATTATGCTAATGAATAGGAATAATCAAGTTTTGGTTCGGCTGCTTCAAGTTACTCTAGATCAGTGTTTCTCAATTATTTTCTGTTGCGCACTCCTTAGGAAGAAGGAAACATTTCGCGCCCCCCCTCCATGTGATGGATCTGGTGCTGCATAAATAAGCACATGGCCGACTCATAGCCAAGTGTATTTTCATCGCATTTTGTACAGAAAGTTTGTGGATATGGACAGATTATTTTGCCCTCACACCGTAATCAGGCTGTAGTCACAGTGAAGCCAAGCGCTGCACTTCCTCACATTTCCTCATCTTAGCTTTCAAGAGACACTTGTTTGTCATTATCTCAGTCTCTCTCCACCTTTCTTTTCATCACTGTTAAATATAAAAAGCATATTCCTCGGGATCACACGCGCCCCCCCCCCCTTGCATTGCACCGTGCCCCACTATTTGAGGAGCACTGCTCTGTTTGTTGCTATGCTATTTTTGCTTTTTTTTTGTTTAACATAAACATGCAAATTCTGTTTTTCTCAACATGCACATTGTCTGTAACCGAGTTAATGGTGATCAAGAAAAGATAATGTAAGTGAAAGGGGTAAGCGTTCGCAAGTTTTACACTTCAGCTTACTCCTTTTGAGCCTTTATTTGTAAAGTTGAATTAATGATGTGGAAATTAGGTCTGCATTTTCTTCGTGTATTTTATTTTTGTTTTTTACACAAATTGCTCAAATAAAAGCATTGTGTTGTTTCTTTTCTTTCTCTTCTACCTGTGTTGTTGTTTTTTATTTTATGTGCATGACAACTCAACTGCTCAAATAAACTAAACTAAACCTTAAAAACAATTGATCTGGAGCATCATAGAGGCCACTGCGATGGAAAGCAAAGGTGGCATACAGCCACTGGGTCACTAAAAGGTCAAATACACACCAACATCAAGTTTTTTTTTTTTTTTTTGTTCACATAAAAAGTTAGATAGTGCACCTTTTATGTAGATACAACTTTTTTTTAAACACCAGATTACAGCTTAGAGAGAATCTGGGCATTACATCATGCAACATACGGTACAAAGTTAACTAATAACCATCTATGCAACTTTCAACTTTCTGTCCACAAGCACAAATTCACCATATAGGCCTGGGAACAACCTATCAAATTAGTCAAAACTCCACTCCACATACACTCTGAAGATTTTGCACAAGGATCATAGAAGCCCGAGTGCCAATAAAAATAGTTATTTTGTTTTGCTGTCAAGAGACCTAACAAAAAAAATCAACTGAGGCCCAACACTTACAATCACCAATTCCCCACTTGTGTAAATTCGGCAAAAATGCACCCCAGATACGAAAAGTCAAGAGCTGCGTGCCTTGAATTGGCTGCATAGATCCTGCACCTGCACTAAAGTACAACAACACATGTGGCATATGACACTGTGATTCATAAAACGGTCATAAGATAATTACAGAGGGCAAAATAAACAAGAATAAACAGGTGCAGATGAAAAAATGTAATCAGGACACTTGGTCTGGAAAACCGTCTTCATCTGAGCATCATTAAAGCAGGCCAGCTCATAAAAATGACTCCTCAGAATCATTCAGTGACATACAGGCATTTTCTTCTCTTTAGATAATGTCTGTGTCAAACTCTAACAAAAAAGAAGTGTTTGAAAGTTTTAGCCAGAACAAACAGACAGTGGAAAACATCCCGTTATGGAGATGCGCTGCAGAGAGATGGGAAGCAGCTGTTGAGGCCAGTTCATACAGAGCAGGTGGTTACCAAGACAAATGTCGAGATTAATTTGTTTTTTTTTTTTGTTTATTAAATGGATGATGAATGAAGTTTACACGAGGCAAATTTGAACATTCTTATCTGTCAATTAGGGGAGACCGGGGAGGACTGTAACACGGGGAGAGTTGTAACTAGGGCTGTCACTAACGATTATTTAGGCAACCGATTAATCAGCAGATTATTTTTACGATTAATAGGTTGCAGCAAAAGATGCATGAAAAGTGTAATTTTTTACAGCTTTTTGCCACATGAAGCTAAAGTAACGGCATTTGAGGATGTCTTGTAAACTTAAAGGTAATGTCTGTAGGATGCTCTTTGTACAAGTTTCACATGTCATTCCTCATTTGAAAGTGAAGAACCTCTAAAATTCAGTCTGGGATTGAGAAAGTGAGAGAGTGAGAGTCCTTTTTTCTGCTCTGATTGGATTATGGTCCAAGATTTATCTCATATTATTTGGAACAATCAGAGCTAAAATATTTGCAAAATAACCAATGGCTTTAGAGACAACATAGTTTTTTCACAAAAATATAAAATTTTCATGTAATTCTTACTCTGTCGGAGTCTGTATATCTCAGAAACGATTAATCGATTACTAAAATCGCTGACAACTACGATTAATCGAGTTGTTTCAACCCTAGTTGTAACAGCACCACTTTGACCAATCAATGAAATATGATCCAATCAATCTGTAGTTCTTTCCTCTCTGATCACGCACAGCAATTTTCAAGACTGTAAGTTGATGCATGCAGAATATCTGCAAAAAACTGATTTAGAGACAAGAAAGTAATTTTTTGGCTCCTACTTAAATTTGTGTTTTAGGGATTTAAATTTGCTGACGATGTCACAAGATTTTCAAAAAATTAAAATACAGCTTCTCAGGCAAAGTGTGATTCTGCCCTCTTATTTAATGCTAGTTTGCTTCTACAATTAGCTGAACATTATAAACAGGGTTATGGTTGTAACACATGATTAAGCAGTTATAACCATCTCTCCATCGGTCAAAAATAACATACAATAATACATATCTGCCCACACTGTAATTCAGATACAGATGAACACAAAACCCCACTGGCATCATTCTATTGTTCTCTTACAATTTCATGTGGATTTTCTTTTCTTGCCCATTTAATAAAAAATAAAAAACATTGTTACGTTCTGGCCCTATTTCCCTCATACAACTGTTTTACACACTCACATGTATGATCTTAATAATGTACAGGCCAAAAGTTTGGACACACCTTCTCATTCAATGTGTTTTCTTTATTTTCATGACCATTGATAAAGAAGAAATTCCACTAATGAACCCTGATAAGTCACACCTGTGAAGTGAAAACCATGTCAGGTGACTACTTCTTGAAGCTCATCGAGAGAATGCCAAGAGTGTGCAAAGCAGTAATCAGAGCAAAGGGTGGCGAGAAACTACAATATAAAACATGTTTTCAGTTATTTCACCTTTTTTTGTTAAGTACATAACTCCACATGTATTCATTCATAGTTTTGATGCCTTCAGTGAGGATCTACAATGTAAATAGTCATAAAAATAAAGAAAACACATTGAATGAGAAGGTGTGTCCAAACTTTTGGCCTGTATTGTACTTGACTTCATAGACACAAATATTGTATTTGTCTAGGCTACATACCGTATATTCTACATTTCTTTATCAAAATATTTATTCCATTGTTAAATGTGCCTGTTGTACTCACTAAGACACACATATGAGGATAATAGTATGCTTGAGATGTAGTTGACCTCA
>OMNZ01015663.1:0-10850 GCA_900303255.1 Lesueurigobius sanzi | reverse complement strand
ACACATATTAAATACTTCAAAAAGTTACTCACATGTACTCTAGTAAGTGTAAATGAGTACTGCCTCATGCTCTTGTCATGCCCATAAATGAAAGATTAAAGGGTGTGTCTTTGTATTTACATAGTCAATATAACGCAAATGTCCTGATAATGAGGGGAGTGGTGTTGTTAGTGTCACCTACATGAATTTGGGGCATCTCTCTTTAAGAAGAGTTTTGTCTTCTTAAGAACGCTTCGTGAATCAGACCTAAGTTGTACTTTTTTTATTCATGAATGAGGCCCAATAAAGTTTAACTCATTCATTCATAATAACAGATTAAGCCATTTCTCCACTCAAAATGAATACATTACATACAGCCACTGGGCCACTAAAAGATCAAGTAAGCACTAATATCAAGTTTATTATTCACATAAAAAGTCATAGTCCTTTAAAAACACAAAGGGCAGATGTTTTAAAAGAGCATTGTTCAAAGCTTTGGGGTCGGTAAAATCAGCAAAATCCCATTATTGCAAATAGGACTTTTCCATTGGACATATCTTAACAAGAGCCACTGGATATAGTCGCATAATCCATCAGTTGAGAACCAGTGATCTAAAGCACCAGCATTGACAGTTTAATTGGTACATGCTACACAGGACAGCACCGTAGTAACTGTTAAATATTGTGTTTTCCTGAGGACAATCAAACACAAGGTGTTTGTTCAGAGCAGTTATGTCCCGTTGTGAATTTCATTTGAGGCTCAGCGTGTGACGCTCGTTAATTTGATCATCTTTTCAAAAAAAGCACCAAGATTCTGAGTAATGCATCGTAGGCCCTATTTGTAGTGTATTTAGAAATGAGAGCATGCACACAAGACAATATGTCTCTAAAGAAAAGAAAAACAGAGACAGAAGACTGGGAGAGAGAAGAGAGAGGAGAGCGAGTGACTAGGGGTGGGTATCGTTCTTTATTTTTCAATACAAGTACTTTAATGATACTTGTTTTACGATACCGATACCTGAACAATACTTATTTGACATCTACACAAAAAAGTAAACATCTAGATAAGTTTAAATCATCAATTCATTGTATTTATCTAAATCTGAGCTGTTTTGACCAGTTAAGTTTTAGTGGACCATTTGACCTAATTCTACTTGTTCAAAGGTGTTTTTGACTTGTTTCAATAGATTTCTAGAACATTGTCATGAAATAAGTCAAATAATGTAGATGACAGTAGTAAATATGTCTAATCTAGTCAAAACTGCTCTACCCAAGAGTAATATTCTCAGATCAAGTCATTTATACTCTACGCTTACTGTACTTCCTTTAGTGCAGTCTCAAGACCCACCAGGCAGAGAAACTTGCTTTCTAAAGAAAAATATTTTTCCGGTTCCTGTTTTTTTGGCATAATGAAAACCTTGATTCAAGTCACTAACTCCAAAGGGGTCAGTTTTTTCAGCTCACGGACTAAAACATTTTTCGTGATAACAAGGATGTAACACAAATCAGCAACAGAAGTCATCTCAAAGGACGGTATGGACAAAAACAAATCAATATCAGACATCAAGAATGATCAAAAATAAGTCACACACGAATGAAATGTCTCGACCAGATGTAATGTCCCATGAATAAGTAAATCACTAACAATAATAAGAGGATTCACATATAGTTTATCATAAGCAGAGCATGTTGCTATAACTTGCTGAAACCATACAATAAAAGGTCAGAGAAACTCTGTATGCAAAAATGTACACAACATCTACCACAATTTCAATACTTTAGAGCCAAGTGAAGCACTCATCTCTATTTTCCATAAATATAGTTTCTTCACTCGTTTCCACAGAAAACTACAGCTCCGCCAGTCTCCGTTTTTCCGCCAAAACACCTTATTGCCGCGGCTGACTTTGTTGAATTGCGGCTGAATACCCACCGTGGATAAAACCTAAAAGTCGACTTGACGCCGAGAGGAGTGCAGCGAGCAATAGCAGCAGACAGGTGAACGGCGCCGTCACAACGCGGCCCGCTTCTCCGCACTTGACCTGAAGGCGACTGGAAAACACAGACATGCCCCGCTCGCTGTTGCCATTCAGCGGCTGACAACCTAACGGACACGCGGGGAAAAAGTTGGCTCTACCTTATCCGCCTCTTGCACCGAGAAAAAAACCCCCAAAAAAACACACACACACAAAAAAAACAAGCAAATCCAATGCACTCGAGGGGTCTGAAAAACGACACGCAACAATAGCATCCAAGCGATAGCACTGTCAAACAACGCCATCTCTCTCGGATGTTAAAAGCCTTAAGAGCTGAGGCCTCGGTGACACCCGGAGCCCGCGGATGTCAAAGATGGCTGAAGACTTGAGAGCCCAGGCCTTCCCCGTTTTAAAAATACTGCGTGTGGGTGTGTGCGCGCGTCTCCGAGCAGCAGAAGTGACATTTGAGGGGCACTTTACAGAAGCCAGTGGTTGCTAGGGATCTTCGGTATCACCTAAAGAGCCTTTGTCACTCATCGGAAAGCTGTCACGGTAGGGGGAGCCGGCTGACAGGTAGGAATTAATGAGAGGTGTATGACGGCGGACCCCGTGTGCGGATGTGTGCGCGTGAGCGAGTGAGAGACAGTGTGTCCACAAATGTGAGGATGAGGTCCCTTTGTCTCGGGAGGACAACTTCTTTGTCATCCGCGAGCAGCGAGAACATCCGAACAAAAGGCGAGTCAAAGTTTCTCAGACAGATATACACTGGCACTCGGAGTTACATATGTCCGCTGTACGTGAGGATGTATGGAGGTTTTGTAGGCCGCTCTATGCAGTGGTGGTTTACTGACAAGCCTGGTTATCACGGGAGGCAATGGCAGAGTGCAAAAACATGACAACGCTACTATTTTTGAGAAATTATTGCATAAGTCTTTTCAGTAACCATAAGAAGGACATTTAAACAGGTTTGAATAGTCGTTATTATTACAAGGTTCTATCTGCCTTGTAAGATATTCTGGGAAATTTAGTTTTTTTTAATTTATTATTATTTATTTGAGCATCTGAGTTTGACAAAGTTGGACATAAAGGCACAGATCAGCATGGAAAGCAAACGAAAGAATACATACATAAATAAATAAATATATACAGAACAGGTATGATGCCCAAAAGGAGTAGGCAGAAGCAAAAGCTTGTTAGCTCCTCCCCCTTTTACATTCAGAGATGAGCAGTATACAGTGCACTGTCATATAATTTCAAATACCAGTCCCTGCCGTTTTTCACCGGTCACCAATCTATTTAATTCATTCAATTATAATTAGTTGCATTTATTATAAGCCATAAAATCAATTTTTTTTTTTTTTTGATGTTGTTATGATATAATCACAATAATATAATAAGTATTTTTATAGTCATAGTCAATTAGCAGCATCATCTTGATTATTATCACTGTTTAACCATTTTAACCATTTTAACACGTATTTCGTCTTGCTACTTCCTTAGGGTTAATGTTTTGACCACTCATATAAAATAATGGAAATGGATAATAGGGCGACCTAAAATCGATATCACGCTATAAGAAAGAAATAGAAATATTACAATAACGATATATTTGACAATGGATAAAACATTTCAAAATCCCAGCTTTACGGCCGTTAGGAATTTATTTATTTATATTTGCGCCATGCTAATTTCCTTGCAAATGTGATCTACTCTAGCAACACACATCCTTCAATTCCATGTTTTAAGCCTCAGCCCCTAAAGCCTCCACGGTCTGTGTTTATGCTGCTCTGAGTGGAGCTGAGCGTAGCATTAGCTGTGACCTCCGTCTGCCGCTGGTCCTGACCTGCACATGCTAGTTACATCGCATCCACAACGATGTCAAAAACCCCAATATCAATATACAACACAATATGGCCAGGCCCTAATGTGTTTTTGCTCATAAAAACCTCACAAACACATCAAACTCCACAGAAATCTGACCGAGTTCAGAAGGGGTCCAGGAACAAGAATATGTGAATAACTCATTTTCGACACAAAATATAGATAGAACCTTATAATTCTATGGGGACGTCGTGCATAAAATCAATCATCCTGGTAAGTCCCAGCAGTGCCCTCTTTAGATTGGTCCCAAACCTAGAGAAATGATCGGAGAGCATTCCAAAGTAAAAACCTAAGCAAAATAGAGTGAGTAGGGAAGGAAGACTATACAGGTAATTTCTCAAAATCTTACAAAAAGTACTGTCCAAAAAAGGCATTTTATGTATGTTTTTATATTTGTTTAATTAAAAGTTAAACCTATTGAGTATTCAGCCTTAAAAAAATAAATAAAAATGAACATCTGATTTCCATGCGCTTGCAGTTTCACAGGGTTTTTATTGTGACATAACACAAACAGGGCTGTGCTGCACATGGTTCTTCTGGGACTTTGTGCAATCATCAGCAAAAGTGGATACGATTTTCTCTTTGCACATTGGATTATTTAATCTGTCGTTTGATGTATTTTCAGTGAAACACTGGAGGCCATTTCTTCAGTCTGTAATGTTGACTTCACTTCACCTAAAATTCTCACGATAAACCTACCGCGAGCTTTTATTACCACCGTAATCGTAAAAGCGGTTAATCTTGACATCCCTGTACCTGTAGTCCCGAGAGAAACAAGCCAGTGTTTAGTGACAAATGAATGCTTCACAATCAGGTTTCGTGAATCTCTTGAGGAGTTGTGTATTTATTGGCTAATTAGCAGACATATGCTCAGCAGTCTATTTTTGGATGGTACAAACGCTACAGCAATCTGATCAGTCAGTCAGTGTGTGCTGGAGCCTCCTTCCTCACAAGGTTCAGCAATGTACATGTAAACAAGCTCATGTCTTCATCTATGTGCAATAACAAAGCTACTGTGATGATGGAAACACTGCAGGTAAAGCTTTTTATTTTTTTGGTTTCAGATTTGTGGCCAGTTTGCCACAAATTGTCTTAAATATCATAAACTCTCACATGGAGACAAATGAATTGCAGAATCTTCAAAATATGATGTTGCGGCACAGATCAAATGATTCTCCATACATTTAATGGGAAATTGTACTTTCAAAATGTATTTTTCTCACATTGTGGCGACAACAGCTTCACTTTAGTAGCATAGACAGTTCATTCTTGCACTTAACCATATTTTGAAGTATTTTTTTGACTGATTCATCAGTGTCTAATTCATAGCCTTTTGGAAAACAACCTTGATATCCAAAATCCCCTGAGAAAAAAATCTTCTTAACTAATATATCAGCAAAATAACACCATACATAAACCAATCAGCATTGAGGTGATGGATTTTTCAGCTTTTTAATGGGTTCAGTTGCTTTAAGAACTTTGTTTTATCTTTTAGCTGTTCATTGCTGTTCACATCATGTCCCCCTTTGTTTCCCTTGCTTCGGGATGACCCGTCGACCAAGACTTTTCCACCGTGGCCTGACATGGATGGATTTTGTATTTGAATGAGCGTGAAGCCCTTTGAGGCAAATTTAGTTATGATACTGGGCTATACAAAAATAAATTGAATAGAAAAATTTAATTGTTTTATGGACACTGTCAAAAATGATTAATTTCCGTATCTGGCACTAGTGACAGAAGGGGCACCTGGGACAGAGGTGGTGTAAACTGGGACAAATCAAAGGATTTGCAGAAATCCATGGGGACATTGGACAGAGGGCTAATTATTTCACACTTATTATTCAAAAAGTGGACTCTAGTGGAGTCTGAACTTAAGCAATTATTGATCAACTTTGTACTTTATAGTTAAAATAAAAACAAAATACATTGAGGAAAAACAAGCATGTGAATGTGAAAGAGGGAATGCGTTTAGACGTGGCACATACGGTAATAAAATTCCCATGTGTTGATTTAAATAACCGACTCTGGGAGAATCTGACATAAAACGGAGGAAAGAAGAGAGAGAAAGATGGAGAAAGCGTAACCCGCACACACTCGCGTCGGCCTGAGTGAGTTTATCAGCCTGGCACCTGCTTCTGGAACATTCTTGATGAAGCAAAGGTTGTCTTCATTAGGCGCATTAATATTCATGACGCATGGTAATTTTGACACAGTAAAGGTCTTGGTAACCTTTTCGCGTGTGAGGGAATTTTTTTTTTTTTTTTTTTTTTTACTTCTTGAGGAAATTACAGTCCGGCAATGACTTAATTAATGCTGGCTTTCTTGGCCGCGGTTTGAAGGCCTTGTCAGTTCGGCTGTCAGGCTCACAGAGGGTTTTGTCGAGAGAAGGATTGAAGGAAAGGAAGGGAAAAAACAACAACCAGTAAGTCAACAAGAAGAACACGGGTGAGTCTGTGATTCAGCTTTTTGTTCGCTCTCGATCGCTCGGTTAGCCTTTGCTGATGTTGGATGTTAGGTGGGAAACTGACCTGGTGACCCCTGCAAATGAAATGTTACATCTCAAGGGGCTTCCATGAATAAAATGAATTGAGTAGAAAATGAAAGAAATCAGTCAATAAGATACATAGTAAAACGTGAAAATTATTGCCTGACAAAAACTTTTTGCTGACTGCCCGTTGTGCTAGCCTTTTTCAATTATTAATTGCCACTTAATCTTTCTACTAGCCGGAATTTATGGTGAGACACGGCAGGTGAAAACATAAATTTTTCATGCAGTGGCCAATTTTTTTAGGTTTTTGTCGAGTTCTGTCCCTTAACATCTTTGGTCAAAGTCAAGAATAGCATTTTTATTATGGTGCTATGTCTCTCAGGAAATTAGGAAATGCAGTATGTGCGCTCCAGCCACATTTCCCACACATATCCATTCATGAATATTGAGATGTTTGGTCCATGTAATGTACCAACAACATGTACTCCAAGTATGGTCATTTCCTTTCTGGGAGACGCCAACGGCAAAATGGTTTTTATTACACTCTTGCAACCAAATCTCCACTTAAGTAGCTCCAACAGACAACAAATCTTCCTGTCTTGTAACATTTTGAAGGTTTATTATAGGGGTTTCTTCAATATTCAATTCCTAGCCTGATCTGAGGCAAAATTTGATGTTTTTCTTCAATGAAAAACAAAGCAAGATCCAAAATCCTCTCTGAACAAATCGTTGCAACTAACAGTCGGCAAAGATTCTTCAGTCTTCATCTGTACTCTGTAGTTGACGTTTCGATCTTGATCCAAATATCTTCGTCAGCGAATGATGACTTAGCACACCCGTGGGTCTCTTGAGAGGAAACCAGAAGGAGGAGTTAACCTCTAAGTCCCTCCTCTCTTGGTACTAAAGGTTGGAAAACATCTTGGTCTATTCATACCTAATTAGTGCTTGTTACCTCTCTATTGCCTCACCCTGGGCTAACTTCTAAGGCTGTTGGCACTTCTCTATGACCCTGCTCTGCCCTATTGTCCAGCTTCATTAGCATGACATTGAGATGGTTTCGGTCTATGGTTGTTTTTGTAGACCGGTTTCTGAAATTAAACCTGAGGCCACCATTGTGATTCATGGATGGATTCTCTCTCTTTTTTTTTTTTAATATGGAGTTAATATGTATTAACTAAGTTCGGGAGCAGGTCCCCCCCCCATCCACGTCTCCATCCAGCCTCCAATCTTCCTCATCAATAAACATTCATAACTACAATATTGTTGTGGCGTGGTCCTTGCTAGTGAAATGGCTTCCTTGACTCCTCTCTCAAACCATCTATTTTCTTTTGTTACAATCTTAACCTCACTGTCCTCAAATGAGTGATTGGTGGCTTTGAGATGGAGATGCACAGCCGACTGAGGGCCGCTAGAGCTCTCTCTTCGGTGTTGACCAAGCCTCTTTTGCAGTAATTGTTTCGTCTCTCCAATGTAATTTCCTTTGCATTCCTCTTCTTTGCAGTGGATAGAGTAAACTACGTTGCTCTGTTTGTGGTTTGGGATCTTGTCTTCAGGGTGAACTATTTGTTGTCTTAATATATTCGTTGGTTTGAAATAGACTGGTATTTTATGTTGTCTTAAGATCCACTGCATTTTCTCTGAGACTCCTGGTACATAAGGTACAGCTGCTCCTCTCCTTCTTGGTTCTGTCACTTGTTTGTCCTGTTCTTTAGCTAATCTTTTGCTCTGAGGTTTGGTGAAAGACCATTTAGGGTAACCACAGGCTGCTAGGGGTCTCTGAACATGTAGTTCTTCTTTCTTCTTCCCTTCTGCCGTGGAAATTTCCTCTAATTGGCATAGTGGTCAGGTAGAACAATTACCAACACCAAAGTAGCACACAGTCATGCTGCCAATGAGACTAATGGAGGGTGATTGAAGTGTGATTATTGTGATATGATATACAGTATGTGTTCATTATATTTCAATAAATATACTTTTATGTGGCATTTTTGTTTAGTGGGGTGCCTTGTGATTTTTCTTCTGTAAAAGGCTCAAACCGTTTGGGAAACACTGCTGTAGGGGTGGTTAGAGTCAAACATCAGATATTGGTCCATGTCCGTGGCCCTCCTATAAACCTCTGTTTGAATTTCACCTGACAACAAATAAATTACCAAATCTTAAATTTTTGCTCTAATTCAACATTTTTCCATACATTTAAAAAGAAAAGGGGAAGTTCAAAGACCACGTTCTCAAAATGCATTTTTCTTAGACTCTCTTAGACATCTCCACTAAAGTAGCACCTACAGCCATCAAATGCTCCAGTCTTGGACTTAGCAATATTTTATTTTTATGTTTATTCAGAGCAATTTTGAAATATTTAATTCCTAGTCTGATATATTGAGTTTTGAACCCCAAAAAACAAGGTGAAATTTGAATTTTTACATATTTTTTCACTAATAACTAGTTTATTCAAAAACTAAACAAAATATCAAAAATCCTCACCCTAAGAATAGATTGGTTGAAAAAAACTACCAATCTAGTTGGTTAAGCCGATATTGGTTAAATTAACCATTATATTGGTTAGAATGTAACCAATCCGTTGTTTTTTGAACTGGTTAACCAAAACAACCAATTAGAATGGTAATAGATTGGTTGGAAAAACTTCCAATCTAGTTGGTTAAACCAATATTACATAAAATAAAAAAATAAAATCCAAGATTAAATGAATCAATATATTGTTAGATACTAACCAATCACTTGGTTTTTGCACAAGTCACAACTATTTTCTGTCTTGTCATGAAGACCTTGGCATGAGGGCCAACACTATAAATAGACAGTTATGGTCAAACCTACCTGAACATGTAGCTCGGCCTGCGCCTAATGCCTTGGGGTGTCACAGCTAAAAATTCACCACTAGGACTACTGTATCTTAAATGTATCTCTGTTGAAAAATGATAGGTCTTATAGCCAGTGGCGGCTAATGACGTGAACATAACTAACATAAAAAATAAAGTAGATTAGGTTTTGGGGCATTTTATATTATTATTTATTGGATTTTGTCAAAAGAAGCATCCCTTTAAGGAAGCATGAAATAAATTTTAGTTTTTGGAAAACATTATTTCTGGCAATGAATTGATAGAGCAGAGATAAACACAATTATTCATTTCCAAGTAGTAATCATCAATATTAATAGTCTAATGTATATACCAAATATAGGTTGGTTGAGAACTCTACCATTCTATATTGGTTTTTAGATAACTACCAACTAGATTGGTCTTTTTGACCAATGTTTGTTGGTTGGCCCTAGATTGGTTAAGAACTCTACCATTGGTTATTTTAACCAACATATTGGTCGGACACATACAGTAACTACCAACTAGATTGGTCAAAAAGCCAATGTGTATTTGTTGACCCTATTGGTTGAGAACTCTACCATTGTTGATTGGTTGTTTTAACCAATTTATTGGTCGGACACATAACTACCAACTACATTGGTCAAATTCAAAAAATGTTTGTTTGTTTTTTAACCAATCTGTTTTAGAGTGTATGAACAAATCTTTGTAACTAATATCAACCAAATAAAACCACACATTTCAACCAGATTTTATCCATTATATTTTGTCGCTAGAAATACAGGCAATTTTGATCATCTTTATGCATAACATACCTTTTAAAATAACTTTTATATGAAAAAATAAAACAACAGAAAACTTGCAATACATATTTTTCTCATATTTATGTCAAACGTTTCATATTGATATCACTCAATTTAATTTATTTCCATATTCACCCACAGCGTCTCGCCTTAAACCTTTGTTTGTCCCAACTTACCCCCAACACCATCTCTACTTTAACTGTAAAATACAACTACCTGTATATTATATGTCGACAGTATTATGCGGCGCACAAAAGAGCAGCAATGTGTGGCCCATACGCCGGCATGTTTGTAAATATGCCATTCCAAAAGTGTTTAAGCCGTGACATTTTTACTACAGCCCCTTCCCTTTTGTCTCTTTTAGCCTCTCCGCCCAGCAACACACACACGTCACGGGCTCGGCGCAAACTAGTCTCCGATATAGTGGATGGCCGCGTGTCCCGCCCTAACGCGGGGCAGTAAAAAATGTGAACATAAGGTAGCATTTCCTTTATCATGTCCAATAAAAATAGCAATTTGCCCGGGCCCTTGTAGCACAATATGGAAGGCAGTGTGTTTGGCTGATAATGTTGAGATGACAGATCGCTCCATACAGGGAGGTTTCTGCGCTGTCCGCCTGCCCCGCGCAATAAATCCTACAGGAAGACCAAAGGGGAGAGGGAGGGAGGGAGAGAGGGAGGGAGAGGAGAGAGGAAGGAGAGAGAGAGAGGAAGGAGAGCGAGAGAGGGAGAAGAGAGAGAGAGGAAGGAGAGGGAGAGAGGAAGGAGAGATAGAGAAAGAGGAAGGAGAGAGAGAGAGGAAGGAGAGAGAGAGAGAAAGGACGTTTTTCCAAGAAATTTGAAACAGAATTGACCGTATTTTCAGCATTTTTAGAGAATACTTTGGTAGGTATTTA
>OMNZ01015661.1:6980-23123 GCA_900303255.1 Lesueurigobius sanzi | reverse complement strand
TTATTATTGTCAAAGAAAATACATTGTAAAACATTTAACTGTAAAGAGTGAGATTTTGAGAGTATTTAGCTGTCTTTTACGTGATTAATTGGAATTGTTGTCACTTTCCAACTAATCAACAACTCCATCAAAGCAGGGGGCACTCGGAGCATAAATGAAAGACCCAAGAGGTACATGAAACAAAAAGGTTGAGAACCACTGGCCCACATAATGGGCAGGATATTTGACCTAATGTTTCAAACTGGACCAGACAGAGGCCAGTGTGTGTTTGTTATTGTTCACCACTGACTTGAAGTAGGCATTTCATTATCAGTCCTACAAACTTAAAGCTTCTAACAATAAATACAGTTATTATGACATAAACCCACCCATTATAAACCCACAGCGTGCTCCAGGCCTTCAGTAGCTGATGACGACCTTTGGAGTAAGATCGAAACGTCCTACACTTCAACTACAGAGTACAGATGAAGACTGAAGATTTTTTGCCTACGATGGACAACTCCTGTACGACTGAGAACCTTCACAAAAGTAATTATGACATGATACTGTTTATTAATATTATTACATTCACTAAAATAAACCGCGATAGTAGAAGTAGAAGTAAAGTTCTGCATGGCAACTGTAACAATGTCGAGAAGTGCCGTTTTTTACTCGGTTGAGCACCTGCCCCTCAAAATGTCTGTGCAGGCCACTGCCTGTAAGTCAGAGATTGTGGAATCGATTCCCCCTCAAAGTCACTTTTTAACATGGCCTCCATCATCTAATGACTTGCTCAGTGACTATCGCAGAATTGCATTTCTTTAAACAATGTGGTATGTCTCAGTAGCAGCTCCAGTCATTGCTCTACTTTATATTGAGCAGCACATCAGTGATCACTAGTCCAATCAGCTGATAATACTGCATTTATAACATGTAGAGAGACATTTTCTTCCCGTCAAAGGTTGTGTACATGACTTGCTCCCTCATGGACCATAACGGCACAACTGTGGGAGTCTGTTACTTAATACTTACTTAATATTTTTTGTTGCCAGCCCATTGGGTTATCCCAACTCTCCTGATTACCCTGCACGCCAATGATTTACACACAACCCACACGCACACATACGCAAATAATATAGATATGGATGAGTACAGATGAGCCAGGTAAAGAAACACCAGAGCCGTCTACACCAGGAGCAGCACATCGGCCGCAGCCACCAGGGCATGGAGCCTGGGAGCCCAGAGAAGGTGTGGCAGACAAACCCCACCTCCACCACAATGGTGAGGGCCATAGTACTGGAAGAATGCCTTGCCTTGAGTGTGTGTCCTGACGTAGGGAATGACTAGGAGCCTGCTGCTGGAGGAGTGCAGGGGCCGTGAGGGTTCAGAGGGCAAAAGCAGCTCAGAAAGATAAAAAGACCATTGACCATTAAGACATTTAAAAAACAATAACAAAACCTTAAAAAATAGTCGCTGTCTGTGACTCAGCTGCTTGCTCATGATACTAATACTTTAAAACTGACAGCGCTTACTAACTACAACTTAATTAGATCCTGATTTTGTCCGATTTTTGACTAATTCATTTCAAGACACACATTAACTTGTGTGTATGTACCGAAGAAAGAATACTTTAGTACATACTGCTTCTAATTGAGGACAAAAACCAACCATGTCAGTAAGGACAAACTGGGCATCGGTCCTCACACCACCATTTATTATAGCATGTTATAAGCTGTGTCACTGAGAGTTGACCTCAGTCTCCTACAACAGGGAGCTTAAGCAGTGAAAATGTGTGGACACATCAGGTCAATGTAGCAAAAAGATCCCTGGCCCCGCGTCAGCACGAGTCAGGACGAGGCACCAGAGAGGAAAGGAGATAGAGAAGGACAGAGAAGACCAACACACAGAGAGAGATGAGAGGGAATATGAGGACACTGTCTGAGGATGAAGAAACGTGGTCTACACGGTTTTAAAAGTCTCTGCTGTGAAAAAAAAAACATAAGGAGAAAGAAAATGTGAATAGTGAGAGCTCAAAGAAAGGGAAGGATGCAGAACTGACGCAGATCTGGTGATGTCGTTATTGCAGATATGATTAATAATATGTGATCATGTCTATTAATGTCTCTGAGTGATCGATGGCTCTGCTATTTCATCAACATTAACATTTGTCATCTTGCCAGCAGATGACATTAGACTGCTATTAGTTCACCAGTAGATAGGACAGTCATCAACCTTTTGCTTGTTTTGTCAATTGTGTAAATTTGGCGAGTGTCGTCACTTTAGGACCAGTGCAGGGTTATTAGGCTAAGGCTCGATATCAAAACAAAGGTATCATCAATTTTCACAATCCATGGGTAACGACGCGCTTGTGTGACCTCAAACGGCGTAAATGTCAGCTTATGCGTGAATCTTTACAACTATAGTCTTTCTATTTTGTCCGCACGAAGCTGTGAGTGGTGGGAGATGAAGGGAGCGTGTTTACGACTGTGCTGTCCTCAGAAGGGCCCTGCAGGGGGAGCGTCTGGCTAGTCCGGCAGCTAGCCAGGCCCAGTACTCACAGGGCTAACAACACTGAAGAAAACTAAGAGAATAAATATCAAATATATCGAGTGAAACCAGGAAGATATAGAAGACCTGTGTGGAAACTTACAATTGAAAAGGGGTTCAGTCGTGATCTTAACACATTGAGTGCCACTCTGTTTTTGGAATTTAGCTGTAGAGTGCCAGGAATTCAGACCATTTTTTATGTTTTTTGAAGCACCACAGCATATTCTATGACATATACAGTGGGTTGCATAAATATCTGCACCCCCTTCAACTTTTTGACATTTTGTCATACTAGTTACATATACTGTACATACATGTATTCAATTGAAATTTTATGTGAAAGACACACACTATGGGACACACAATGATGAAGTGAAATGAAATTTATACATGATTTGGAAGTTTTTTTATGAATAAAAAAGTGGGGTCAAAAAGTTGAAGGGGTGCAGATATTTATGCAACCCACTGTACTATGACTCGTTTGAAAGGTGAGACTCTAAGCTCCCAGTGGTTGGAAACCGTTTATTTCTACGTGCCTTGGTTCCTGAGAAAAGTTAAGATAAAAAGAGGCTGTTTTCCTCAAAATCACTATTTTTACTCTAGAAACGAGATATCAGATAAAATGTCCGGACGAAATGTCCAGATAGTGACTTTTAACAAGTTTTTGTTCATCATTTATTTTTGTTCTGTTCATCACAGAGCCCCCAAAATCACACATAAGGTGTGTTAGAGTGTCTAGTTTCGTAATTTAAAAAAATGTAAAAAATAAATACCTGAATTTTTACGTTTTTGGCACTCAACGCATGGGAACGAAAAACTACTTTTTCTTGGTTTGTGGCACTCAATGTGTTAACTTGGTCTTAATTTATCCATGTTTTGTTTGATCTTTTCGGGTAAATGTAATAGTTTAAGTACCAAGAGAGGTGGAACTCCTTCTGGTTTCCTCTTAAGAGACCCACGAGCGTGTTAAGATCTTTGGATCAGGATCGAAACGCCCTACACTTCAACTACAGAGTACAGATGAAGACTGAAGAATCTTTGCCTACGATGGACAACTCCTGTACGACTGAGAACCTACACAGACGGTAATAGTACAAGATTAAGTATGTGGAGACCCTTGATTAGTTAGGTTTCTCTGCCATGTTGCCGTGACGACGATGATGCTGCCCTCGCCACCCGTTGCCCAGTCGGACACGCTGGCTTAGGGACGCTGACCTTCACTCCCGTGTTAGATGTGCCTTATCCATAATGCAGGGCGGTGTTTTGATGTTTGGGCCCGAGATGATAAATGTGTAAAGTGCTGGCTCTGTCGGCCTGACCACGCGTAATCTGAAAAGACACTCTGACCCGAGCTTGACATTCCCCGCTTTTGTCCGGTTTTATTTTGGACTTTTACTGTGGGACTGCCTTTGGCCAGAGAAGCTCCACTGAATCACTTCAACCCAATGTGTGCGTGCACTATTCATATCGCCGCGGAATAATTTCAATACGGTTTTGTAAGTGGCCATAGGTGGCTCGAAAGAAAACAAAGAAAGGAAAAAAACATGCAGCAGACTAGTGACTAAACCAGTGCATATGTGCTTGTGTGTGAGTGCAGAGCAGCAGACATTTATATTTCATTAAGCCTAATATTACATGACAGTTCTGGATCATACTGCTAGCTGTAAGGCTACACTCCTTCCCCATATAAAGCCAGGCATGTGAACACAGGCGCCGACCTCCCCATCATATACAAGGTGATAAAATAAACATGTGGGTATAGAGCGCAGCAGTCTGTTTAACAAAACTATCTACCATAGTGGTGTCACAGATCCCTAAAGAACAGGGCCGCGGAGCAGAGACTCTGTGCACTGGGGCGTGCTGCAGTTGTGTCGTTATGAAGGGTTTTCCGAGCTGTATTCACTGACTGTGGCAAGTTTAGTTCAATCATAACTGCAGTAATGAGATGCCATGGGGCTCACTAGACTAGTGAACAGAGAGCCGGATAATCACCAAGACAAACAGTTATTAAAACAAATATTAGTGAGCTCACTATGCAGGAACAGCGAGTGCTTCAGGGTCAAAGGGAAATGTGTCAGACCAGGTGCTCTTCAACGATGAGCCAGTTTTTTCTCAAGAGCAATGCAGGAGAAACTGATTGTGCTCGGTAGAAATACTGTAGAAGTGATCTGAAGCAATCTACAGTGTGAGACTTATAACAATCCTTTATTCAAGAAGGAAGTGGCACATTTTAGTGAGCCTTTGGAAAATGAATCAATAAAGGCATTAAGAAAAGCATAAACAATATTAGCGTGGTCTGGCAAAGCAACTGTATAAATGTGTAATGGATGAACTCTCAGCAGACCATTTGCATCCAGGGCCATTTATTTAGTCAATCATTGTAAAGGTCAGGGTCAGGGCCGCTGCTAGCCATTTTGGTGCCCTAAGCAGAAATGTTTGGGGGTGCCCCCCCCAACAATGTTGGTAAAATGCTACTATAGGAAAATATATAATGAGTACAAGGTTTGTCAAAAATGGTGCTGAGTAAATATGGAATGGCATATGGTCTTGTTTGATGGTAAACTCAATTTAGTAAAACTCATCTATGTTTTTTCCGTATGAGGCTCATGGTGTTTTTATAAAGCCTCACATTTATGTATATTATATTATTACAGTATAGAATCATTTATTACATTAAATTAAAAATATCAGTCTATGAATTTTTCACCATAACAGAAAGCCAAAAGCCAAAACTATTCAATTTTGAATAGTAAAAGTGGAAAAGTAGTAGGTGGAGTTATGGCAGTCCTGACTCCTCCCTCAGGAGAGGGCAGAACGGGCCTTTAGCTTGTGTGTATAATCAGTCTTACACAGGGGTCCCCAACTAAATCTGCTTGAAGTCCGGACTAAAGCCTCTGGAGGTCCGGATTTGAACCCAGGTCCACCAACCCACTCAAGTCAACAATATTTAATCTCTACAACAGAGAATTTCAAGACAATACACATACTTGAAGCCATTATTCTACTGACCAGAGCCACATAGACTTTACAATAACCCACTAAAGACAAATGACTTCCATTTAATACAGAGTCCTTGGTTTAAACCTCTTTTGAAGTGCAGCGTTTGTGTCTCATTTCCCTTTTCTCACCTGCTCCCTTCTGCTCCTCAAACTTCTCACTTGCTTTTCCAGACACAGCTCATGTGATTTTGTAATGCTACTAATAGCACCAATCTGCAAACGCTGGTTTGAGCGCGCAGTAATTGGTGATGGGTTTAAAATAGGAGTTGCCATCATCACAGCATAAGGAGCAACACTGTGATCTCAAAGGGCTGCTATTCCTAGTGCACTCACTTTCTAAAAACTCGCTAACTACGAAAATGTCTCCACACTGTTAATAATGAAGATTCTTGGCCATCATATGTGGCTATTTTGGTGGATTACATGCAAAGAGAGTGTGTGTACTATTTACATCCTCCAAGAGAAGTTATAACTACAAAGAGCTTTACTTCCCGAGTGTCCTAATCGTCAGTGACACGACTAACGAAATGTGAGTGTTGTTGGGTGCTGTTGACCCCTGATGCCGACTCCAGCCCCACCACTGCGCACACCAACTGGAGCTTAAAGGAAAACGGCAGCTCCATATCCTCAAACGCTCACGTAGTCATTACTAGGTCACCGCGCTGTCGTCTGCATTTCACTTTCAATATCTTACGTATCAGGTCTGCTTTATCTCGCTACGTGATTCTCTGCCTCAGTGGAGCTTTTGCTTAACTCCTTCTCACAGCTGCCAATGACTGGACTGGAGCCAGAACGTTGGCTACGGTGGACAGCAGGCACAAGACACTGAAATGAAGGCACTTATTGGAAAGATAAGATTGTAAATTTACTTCTAAGAATAAAGACAGCAGGAGGAATAACACTTTCTAGAAAACTGAAAAAATGAACTGCTCATCTAATATAAGCATCACAAGAATTTCAGAACAACTAAACTTGATATATGATTGGTGTTTTGTTTGTAAATCCCCTGCTCCGTATGGTTCCTCATGTGAGTAATAATGACCTGTCATGTGCGTAAAGCTCAACAAATGGTGGAAGCTTTGTCTCATCGTAGCTGACGCAGTATCCGCGTCGCAAAGGGAAAAAATGAACATCGAGTGATATCAATTTAAATATTACTGACTTCAACACGAGGGAGACATTTACTGGACTTCATTTTATTGTATCTTCGTGTTATCGATAGTTCAGTCCTTAGTTCGCTCTGTCATTTTATATTTTCGTACACAAATAAGGCTTTTCACAATGGTTAAAATTTACTATATTTTTTGGGAATGAAATCTAAATAATGAATAGAGCCAGGTTTAAATGTATGGCTTTATTTTGTCGTTATATTAGTTACAAAGGTTGGTTCAGAGGGGATTTTGAATATCTATATAGTAAAATATAGTCCATATCGTTTACCGTCTAAACGACATGGACATCCGATGAAATGTTTTGCGTTTTTTTCACCCCGGAGCGTTATCGTGTAAAGTGCCCCTAAATCAACACTAACTGTTTGTTTTTGACAATGCGATTCCCTCTGTTGCCTGTAGGGGCGCTCCAGGGCAAATCCTCATCAGCCCTGACACATACTATATTTGAGCATTATGTCATTTTCACAGAGGCATTATTTGAATTCATAAAATGTAAAACATCAATGCACAGACATCCTAATGAAAGATTTTAAGCCTGTTTTTAAGATTTAAATGCATCATATGTCCACTTTAATACTCAAGATCAAAAACTGTTCTGTAGGGCTGCGTCGTCATATTTGCCCTACAGTTCACAGTCTATAAATAGAGATAGCTTGTTGTTGGAAAGTGAATGTAATGAAGCCATTATGCAGGTGGACTCTGAGGTAGCCACAGCAGATTGGAACAGCAGTAAACACTTTTAGCATCTATGCATAAAACATCAACTTGTCTGCTTTATGCCATCCACATTAAATATACATTTCATGCCTTTAGTTACCACTTGCTTTATGTTTGAAAGGAAAGCGTGGACTGGAATGTGCTTGAGGGAAAAAGGCAGGAGGCCCATCTTGTGTTTGGTTAACTTTAGAAATGTCTGTCTGATGGCTTACGTCACCAGTATGTATTTTGTGTGTGTTCCTGGGGCGCTGACCTGAATGTGGAGCAGAACGAGGGTGACAAGAGCCCGGACAGTGACAGGAGTGACCTCGATTATCGCAGGAGGACAGAAGTGCACATGAATCATTTTAAAAGTCACAGCTACCTCTGGAGCGATGTAGTCCGGGGTGCCGCAGAAGGTGCGCGTGGTGATGCCGTCCAGCATTTTCTCCTTGCACATGCCGAAGTCCGCGATCTTAATGTGCCCTTCCGAGTCCAGCATCACGTTGTCCAGTTTAAGGTCTCTGAAGACACAAATGCAGATTTTATGGATTTATCATTTTAAAAAGGGTTTCGTTTGGCCCTCGAGATGGTGCTGAGGTTGAAAGGAGTCCCTACAGTCATCTAAAAAGAAGATAACTTGACTTTGATTTGAGCAGGAAAATAGATGTATCTGTCAAAGGAATAAATATTTTTGCATTTAGAATAAGAAGAAAAACATTGCATTGCACTGAAAAAAAAAGTTTATATATTTTGCACTTAAAAATTAGGAAATACTTTAAATTTGACTTTAACAAAAATCTCTATCTATTGACATTTTTTTTACTTGGAGAGTCACAATTACACTTAAAATATGGTGAAATATTCTTAAATCCGTCCAGATCCTTCCAACAAGAAACAGACTTGTTGGCAAAATTTAATTAAGATTACAACAATCAAATGTACCAAGTAGTACAAGTACTGCAAGTACTACTGGGGAAAGAAGTTTGATTGTTCAAGACTCAAGTTTTTAAAAACACCATTCCATTTATTTTTGGTTTTCTCCAGTAAAAGAAGATTGTACTCAATATTCGTACTTAAGTAAAAGTATCAAAGTATGTTATGTAAAAGTATTTCTTCAGATATTAATGGCCAGGATTTTTTAAATCCTTTGAATCAAACCAGGACTAAACCAGGTCTAAACCATGACTAAACCAGGTCTAAACCAGGTCTAAACCAGGACTAAACAAGGACCAGACCAGGTCTAAACCAGGTCTAAACCAGGACTTAATCAGGACTAAAGCAGGTCTAAACCAGGACTAAACCAGGTCTGAACCAGGATTAAACCCGGTCTAAACCAGGTCTAAACCATGACTAAACCAGGACTAAACCAGGACTAAACCAGGACTAAACCAGGACTAAACCATGACTAAACCAGGACTAAACCAGGACTAAACCGAGTCTAAACTGCGACTAAACCAGTTCATTGTAGACAGGTCCTTTTGAACATAAAGTACTTTTACTTTTAACCCAATTTTAAAAATGCGATGAAGTAGAAAGTACAGATACAGGCTCTAAAATATAATGACGTAAAAGTAAAAAGTTTGCTTTTGCACTTTGCACAAAGATAATAGGAAAAAATGTAATATTCGATAACTGTCTTGAATATTGTTTTACCGATATTACTCAAATATTTTACTTAACAGCCTACGCTCCACTCAATATTAATAAAAATTGTAAGCACATTTTTTTCATCTAATTGTGTCAAAACAAAAAAAGCAAATCCAAACCAAAACATGGCTGAATAAAGAAAACCACGACTAAACCTGAACACATTTTTAAGTTACCAAGCATTGCTATAGGCTGTAAGCAAAAATACGGAAGACCTCCTTGATTTTGCTATGTACTGTATACTCTATTACAACTTTATGGATATTGCGTTGCCTAATATTGTGATAACAATAACCTGGCGATGAATAGAGTACTGTATAATAGACACTGTATAATATAAACTAAGTCCTTACCGGTAGATGATGCCTTTGCTGTGCAGGAAAAAGAGACCAACAGCGATCTCTGCTGCATAGAACCTGCAATAACAAGCCACTGTTCACCGTCTATGGCTTAACATGAATATTCACATTTATACAGAGCTGCTCCACCTGCTTTAGCCACTCAGAGCTCTTAACACCAAGGAACCACTCACCCATTCACACTCTCATTCATACACGCAGGAGGCAAGGTGGTGAAGTGTCTTGCCCTGGGACGCTACGACAGTGAGAGCACACATGCGGGATTTGAACCACTAACCCTCCAGCTACAAGACGACCCGCTCTACTCATTCACGCCACTGTCGCCCTTGAGAAACAGAGGAAAAATGATGACTTACACAGCCTGAGGTTCCTTAAACTTGCCCACTTGTTGTATATGGTACATCAAGTCTCCGCCGTTTACATACTCCATAACGAAGTACAGACGATCCTGAAGGGGACAAAGAGAAAACTAGTTGAATTATGTCTTTATTTTCCAAGAATGTTTGATTTAATGCCAGTTTGAATTCTATTTAATGCTTTTTAATGACATTTAAGACCTTATTTTTGGCACAATTCATTTAACGACTTTTAATACCGCGCGGAAACCCTGTGATGGGATTTGTGGAATTAGAAAAAAACACGCACATCCAGTCTGAATTAGTGTGCAGGAACAAAAGTGTCCGCACAACTGTATAGCTCCCAAAAGTATTTACTTACAAATGTTACATGTGACAAGAAACGTAACATTTGGCGTAAGTAAATAAATATTTTTGGGAGCTATACAGTTGTGCGGACACTTTTTTTCTAATTCTGATGGGATGTATGGCTCTTCACAGGGAATTTCAAAGAGCCGCTCAACAGCCGCTCATTTTTATATACAGTTGTGCTCAAAAGTTTACATATACCCTTAAACGTATGCATTTCATAGAAAATGAATGATAACACAAAATCCTTTATTTCACTCCTGGTTAGTGGTTGCGTGAAGCCATTTATTGTCAAAAAACCTGTTTATGTTTACGCTTTTCAACTAGAAACTAGCCAAATGTGACTGCCAGATTTCTCAGCATTGAGGATCGAACATCTTCAAATATGATCAGATTCCCATGTGTTACACATCATTGGAAAGCTTGGAGACTACACTTTCAGAATCTGATAATAACTCAAAATGTCCAAAATCGACTTGTTCCTCATTTTTCCATGGACTGTCACAAATGTCCCTGATCAAAAGTTTACATATTGTGCATCTTAAAACAAACATCATTTCAATTTTGTCAGAGTCCTATATTTCAGCTGAAGTGAGTTTTTCTTGGCTTATGAACAAATTCCCTGGCAGCTCTTGAAGGTCATGTAAACGTTAGATCAGGGACATTTGAGTAGTTTATGTTTCATTATGATTTCAAAACAGTAAACTCAGTTCTTCTGCAAAAAATGGCTTCACACAAACCACTAACCATGAGTGGAAAAAAAGATGTTTGTGTCATTGTTCATATTCTATGAAAAATGGCCAAAAGATTAAAAGGGTATGTAAACTTTTGAGCACAACTGTATATTTTTTATGAAGCCACTTTTTTTTCACAAGAATAACTGTTGACAAGGCAAGGACACGGACCATTACATCTGACAACAAATAATAAGATCATTCTTCTTTACATGAAAGACCAAGATCCTACATCTCATCTCATTTTATCTATTATATTCAAATGATCCAAAATTACGATGTCCCTTTGAAAAACATGTATTTGAATACAAGGCTATACTGTGTTGCCTGCCCTGCTGTTGTGCTGATAGTCGAGTTTGTTCAAGGCAAATCTATGTAAATATCTATGTAATAGACTGAAAAAAGATCTGTCTCTTTTCACAATCGAGATCACCTCAAAGAGCTGTCTAATAAGTGTGCTGGATCCAAAGCACTACAACAAAGACAAAAACAACAAGAAGATCTGCAAAGCTTGCATCCTAATGAGGAGAACCTGAGCTGGAGCATTAACACTTCTGAGCTTCTGAGTTACTGAAAAAGGCCCAACAGAGACTGTGTTTCCGGAGGATCCTAAGGAAAAATAACATCTGACAGAGACTCCTGGTGTCCATCTATAGGTGCGCGATCGAGAGCATCCTCACATACTGCACGTGTGTGTGGTATAACAGCTGCACAGGGGCTCAGAGGAAAGTGCTTGAGAAGATCATTAACACTGCTCAGAAGATCACTGGCTGCCCTCTCCTCTCTCTGACAGAGCTATAAAGCTCACGTTGCCTCAAGAAGGCCAAAACCATCATCAAGGACACCTCACATCCAGGACACTCCCTCTTTCAATTACTACCTTCAAGGAGTAGGCACAGGTCCATTAAGACCAGGACAAATAGATTTAAGAACAGTTTTTATCCAAGTGCAGTTGCCACTGAATGCTGTCAAATGTAACCGACCAGAGGCATAATGTAACTGAGTGTGTCGTGTCATTTTAAAGAATTAATTGTCTTTTAACATTTATTGACATTATTTGGAAGACACCAACTGGACTACAACATTTCCGTCCTACTTGTTGCAATGACAATAAAGATAATTCTTAAATTCTAATGAGCTCATGCAAAACAATAAATGGATTCCTCTCACATCACCAGATTTAATTTGATTGTTTTTACATTTGACTACCAGGGTTTGGCTGATCCAGTATTAAGGGCCAATAGCACAAATCTTTCCAACAGAGAATAGCTGTCCCCTAACACCAGGTAAACTCACCACTGTCTGGAAGCACGAGTGCAGGAACGTGAGGAAAGGTGGCTTGTCTTGCAGAGCCAGCACCCGCTTCTCCACCATCGTGCACTCCACATCGTCGTCCTGAATGACCACGTCCTTCTTCAGGATCTTTATGGCATACAACTCCTCAGTGGTCTTCATCTCCGCCAGCATCACCTGAAAAATAACACCAAATGGAATTACTTATCTACATGTTGAATCGGCATGTCGTGTCTTTAAGCTTTTATGATGTCCGCTGCTGGTTACAATGAGGAAAACGGCACATTGCGCAAAATAGAAGAGAATTAAATTGTTTTTTTTACTGAACACACCTTGCCAAAGCTTCCTTTCCCCAGCACAGCGAGGAAGGAGAAGTCACCGAGTTTGACCTGGTCCATAATGGTGGAGGGCAGCTGGCCAGAGGAGCTGTCCGTCTCTGAAATGTTCTTTTTTCCGGGGCCCAGCTTGGCTTTCTGCTCTCAGGGAACACAGAATTAGACATGTAAGAAATCAGAAGATTGGAAAATAAACCTCATAGTGAACACTTGAGACAAGGTTTAATTTGTGATTCATGGGAGGGACTTTTAAGATGTAAATAGTTGCTTTAAAGAACATCTACCATCATGTTTTTCAATCCAGGCTAACACCCCTTCAGCCTAATGGGGCACAATGGAACTTAGTACAACGTAAAGATAAAAATAAATTAAATTAAAAACACACACAATCACAAACACGCTGAATAGAAAATAATGGATATTAAGGTGAAAAATACACATATAGCTTTTATACATAAGAAATGTCTCCTATAAAGTGTTCAAGTTTAGTTAACAACTAAAGTAGGTGAAGTGTATTGTTGTAGGTTTTTTTTATATTACACAGTACATATTCTTTATATAAAATCATAAAGTACTGTCATATGTTATGTCCTCATGTCACCCACATGCTAAAGTGCTAAGGAAGATGCACAACATCTGGCTGCATGAATTCATCAAAGTTAAACAGAAAACATGCTAAATGTATAAAGTTGTCTGTACTACTCTACAGCATTTCAGCTTCAGACCAGAATATTTCAGCTTATATTTGTTAGAGATGCATTTCTGAGATCTTGAGCCCATTGTGCTGAGGAGCACACATGTCATGCTGAACAGCTTTAGTTTTTGGTTACTGTCTCTCAGTGGAGAGTCCTAGGTGGATGCAAAGCAGGCGGCAGCAGTTCACAGCACACCTGAGCTTTAGCCATTGACAAAACAGGCCTCGCTGACGCACAACAGCAGCACGCTTACTTCCTTCCTGTCAGACACACCTGTTCAGGTCTCTCCACAACTGTTTGGTCCTGGAACCAAAGGTTATACACTTAAACAAATAACTACATCAATAATAAATGTAAGATGCAGCTCCCTCAAAGACACAGAGACCTACTGAGCACTTCACTGTCCTCTGCTGACACCTAGTGTTCATTTACGAGAACGGAAAGAAAAAATGTTTTTTTTTTTTTTTTTTTGTAGATTAAACAAGAGTAGGGCTGCACGATTTTGACCAAAAAACTAATTTTGTGAGATTTGTGATTTTAATATTATATATTTATATTGTATATTTTTCATGCAATTCAGTATTGTCTAGGCATGGAACGATATGGAAATTTTTGTCTCACAATTTTCTTGGACAAAATTATTGTGATTCACAATGTTATTCATGACAGTAATTATGTGAGTGTGGATTATCTATGTAAAGGCACTATACCTGATTTTTTTGATGATTTTTGAAATTACAAATAATGGAAGAGCGAGTAAAATAAATTGATAGTTGTGGTCCAAACACATTCCTAACTTTCTTAACACATTTCTAAAATCGTATTTCTTCTTAGAGATGAATTTATAAGCACATTTCACAACTGGCAGGGTCACTTTTTAGGGTCATAGTCACGGAAATGCAAGAAAACTACCCTGCAAACTCATGAAATTTACAATAAATGTTATATAGTTAGATTCCCAGAAATGTCTGGGTTTGCAATATACTAATAAAGGAAAAAACTAATTTCATTCCACGACTAGCAAAAAATCAGGTATAGTCCCTTTAAACCATGATGCCAATTAAAAAATGCTAAGATCAACTAATCGTTCTTTTCATCGCAGTTACCAATACTTTACTGTCACTGACCTAGTATTTTCAGCAAAATATACTCCTAAGACTGCTTTTATACATGCAGTAGTACTCATTTATTATATTTCAGCTTGGTGAAACGCTGGAGAATAAAAACCTCAGCCTTTGGGGTTACGTTATTGCAGTATTTAAATTGCGATGTGGATTCGATATCAATTAATCTTGCAGCCCTAACAAGAAGTGACCTGATGTAGAATACAGAATACAAAGACAAGACGTACAGTACATGCAGACATGTAGACATAGAGGCACATTGAGTGAATGTTTACTAACAATCCTTTAGGTGTAAGATCGTTTTTCACTCTCAAATGCTACTACGCATGCTAAGTGTAATGACAATTGTGTGACTTCTCCAGTGTTAGGGGAAAAAAAATAGCTGCATTTAATCTTAATTAAATACTTTACTATTTAATTATTTACTTATTTAGCAAATTGTTAGTAAATGATAAGTGCTAAGTAAAAGTGGAAAAGTATGGCACCACAACAAGACGTGACACAACAGGACAAGGGCAGAGAGGAGGGGAGGGCTACCTGAAGATTTAGGTTTATTTGGCAGTCCTGAGAGCAGGAGCAGGAGGTGAAAAGAGGAAAAGAAACTCTTATATTAAATATAACTGTGAGACACGGGGTGAAGAAACATTTGCACAATAAAAGCATTGCGAAGGGCACAGGAAAAAACAAGACACAAAGAGTACTTTGTCCAGAGGCTAAACAACAGTTTGAATAGGAACCGGCACTGCAGAGGCTCCAGTGTTTGGACCATATTGCCAAAGTATCAAGAGCCCCGTACTGGTTGCCATGGAGAAAGTATTACACAACTGGAGGCAGAAAGCACTTTGTTTGATCTACAGGCTTTTTACCTCCTGTCTATCCTGCATCAAAAAAAGGGAGATTTTGCACTAGAAATTGGCCAACAACAGACAGCTCTGAAGACATAAGAGTCACAACTGTAATGTGTGTTGTTTGCATGTTTACATTTTGTATATCTCACCTCAAATTTCTGCCTAAGTTCCTCATTCCCGTCATCTTCCTCTGAGATTGGAACATTGTAATACTCGCCCTCCTCCTGGCATAGTAACTTATACCTGCAAGACAAAGAGCAAACAAATGAATCCCAGTGTAATTTCTGGTCTGGAGTCAGCCGTCCGTGAGAAGAAAGTCTGTGGCTCAGAGGTACAGTCCAAGTTTGGTTGTGTTTATTTAACACAGAGAATGTAAAGTGTGATTTATATTGAGGTGAAAAAAAAACAGGACAGAAGAGGCTGGAGAGGGCGCACAATGTTAAATTAAACTTTACATTCCCTATTATGTATTATATACATTAAGATATATATACTGTATATTCATGTATATAATACATATAATCCTTCACTAATGTACGCAGACGACCTGCTCTACCATTTCTTGTTACTGGAGGGTTAGTGGATCGAATCCCGTTGTATAATAAGGGCACATGAATTAATGCATAATTCATGATGAAGTCATGTGGGTTCATTACTTTTCATGATGGAATACTCATGAATCAACAGTTAATTAAGGCAATGGATTCATTAATGAACACGAGTAATTAAAATAAGTAAAACACAGACGAACCTTTGTGTAAACGTACTAACAAAATCAAAATCGTCATGAGTTCATCATGAGCTCATTATAATGTGATTCATTAATTAGCTGTCTTATTATTATTATTTATGTTTGTGTAGGTTCTCAGTCGTACAGGAGTTGTCCATCATAGGCAAAAATTCTTCAGTCTTCATCTGTACTCTGTAGTTGAAGTGTAGGACGTTTCGATCTTACTCCAAAGATCGTCATCAGCTACTGAAGGTCTGGAGCACGCTGTGGGTTTATAA
>OMNZ01015657.1:0-55305 GCA_900303255.1 Lesueurigobius sanzi | reverse complement strand
CACCCAACATTATTTTTACGGCCTGCATTATTCTTTTCTTGATTCCTCTCTCCAAATGCAAAGTAAGGGGGCGGGGCCACAGATAGTTAGACCTAAGAAATCGTATCATCAGACAGGAGCGACGAAAAGGTTAACGCCCCCTTTTCGGATTAGCCAATCACTGCAACAAGACCGCCCCCTTACTTTGCATTTGGTGAGAGGAATCAAGAAAAGAATAATGCAGGCCGGAAAAATAAAGCAGAGCGAAAAAATAATGTTGGGTGTAAAAATTAAGCAGAGCGTAAAAATAAAACAGAAAAGAAATGAAAAATAAATGAATGAATGAATTAAGGAATAAATAGATACATGCAGACAGAAAATAATATTTTTTTGTTTTGAGCACAAAACAGGCACTTAATAATAATTATTAGTTTTTAAATCTCAGCATTTTGTAGTGATATCTTAATAATTATTTGCCAATATGGACATTTATTTATTTATTTATTATTTTGGCAGTTTTAGTCGTCCACAGAAGACTTTGCAGGCTAAAAGATGCTAACACTGTTTGTAATTGGCGTATATGTCCACCAGATGGCAGTCTAACTAAACCAATGATTGACACTTCAGTCAACAGAAACAAGTTATTTTCAAACAAATGTTTTATTCCAAGCACTTAATTCTGACATTATCACCATTATTCAGACCACTTCAAATGTCATCGACAAAAGCCTTTCAACATGTCCATCATCACAGCAGCATATCAAAAGCTCAACTCTCCATATAAAAGTAACAAAATACAGATGTAGCCAGCAAGTAACCAAAATGTTACACCACATCAAGAAGGTCTGTGCCACAATTACCACTTAAACAAACTTTATCAAAGCATCTTTTTATCCTATTTTAGCAACACATCCCTCAAAAGACATACTGTATGCGTTATTGCCGCTAAACATTGTAGAATGTGTAAACAACACCATTCAAAAGAAAGATGGTGAGGATGTGAGTTGTAAATAAAGGAAATGTTTTAGTGTTTTTAAAATGATCTAACCAAAGCAGAGGACTAAGCCTTCTCAATTAGTCAGAAAAGTTTGTGACTAGACCTTTAAGTTTCCTCTTTTTGGCAACAGCCGGTGGGTACTTGCAAATACAAAAGTTGTGTGTTGTAAAAGCAGCTAATAAAGGAGCCACGGTTGTACTTTGATGCAGACTAGAAATAGCAGCCGTAATGCTTGTTGTTAAATAGTCTTTGGCACATAGAATACTTTTATCAAGTTACCAAATCACATAGTGCTTATTGATATTGTGCTTAATATAATTATATGTTTTCACGGGGCTCCTATGTGCAAAAAAACATTTCAAACATTGTAGGTAAAATTACAATTTGTACCTAGGGGCTACCTCTACTGCCGTAAAGGTATCAATACAAAAATAGGCTACTCCTTAATCCACACAAGCAGTTGCCAGGATGAGTTCAAGTAACCTATGACTTGATTCAGCTTGAGCATGACTTAGCATGTTATTTTTATCTTAAATAATCTAAATATAAAGAAGACAATTAAAGGGCAACAAAAGTGCTTCATGGAAAATCGTGTTAACCTTGGACAAGGCTAATCTAGCTGCCTTTTACATTAACAGCTAAGCTAACATCCTATTACACGTAGGTATACTGTTGATTCAACATCGGAAACCATTTCATTTGCATAAAGCCTGCATCATTCAGATTGCACATTCAATGCCCACCTATTTACCATCTCCACTTCCAAATACTGTGTATGTCTCAAAAGCATTTATGGTACTGTGAAAAATTAAAAACAGTCTATACGGATAGACACGAACATACTATAACCTTCATACTGTCATATCTACAGTTTCAAATATTGGTGATTCCATTCAAAATAAAAGTTTAAGGCTTAACCCGTAGATGCATTAAATTCCCATGCACATATTCACATTGCAAGCAGCCATCGATACACTGACACATTTGACACTTAAGAGTAATGTGTTTTGCTTATTTAATTTTGGCTATAGCACACAACTTATTATTATTATTATGGACCAGTCCATTATGTCACTTTCTCAGGCCTTTCATGTAAAGTAAGAACAAATGGGAAGAGCACACCCCTCGCCTCCACTGGCGCCTTGAGCATCTCCTCCACAAAGTAGGCATTCTCCTCCTCCACCACAAACTGCAGAGTCTGGCTCTTGTTTACACAGTAGATGCAGTTGCCAATGACAGCGCACCTGAAGGGCAAAAGACTTCCTATTTTCTGTGAGGCGCAGTCATGCCACATCTTAACTATGGTATTGTACTTGAACACGTTGATGCCTTGCTCGCGGTTCACGTCGAAGCGGTAGATGAAGCTTTTCAGGGCCACCATGTCACTGGACTTCTTCCTGCTGTTGTTATAGGGACACTCCTGCCACTCGTCCCTCTTTATGTCGTATTTCAGCAGCCGGTAGAAGAGAGAGCCTCCGGAGACATATAATTCCCCGCTGCAGGTTGTGGCTTCATGGGCCACGGCGAACGCTCCTTTGGGCAGGGGAGCGACTGCGGTCCAGCGGTCCATGCGAGGGTCATACTTTTCCACAGTGAACAAACATTCTCCTCCGATGGCGTACAAGAAGCCATCCATAGACACAAGCTTGAGCTGGGCACGTGCCTGGCTCAGCGGCCGCACCTCAGCCCAGCGGTTGGTGATGGGGTTGTAGCAGAAGACTCTATCTGAGACTTTGCCCTTTTCCCCGTTGCCCTTGATTCCCCCCGCCACAAACAGGTAATTATACATAGTGCAGATCCCGCAGCCCTTCGTGTTGAGGTCATCGGGCATTGAAGTCAAGGCTGTCCAGTCATTTACAGCTTCATTGTAGCAGTAAATCATATGGCTGTCCTCCAAAGACCCCACCGACAACGGACTTTGCGGCCGGCTCCCACAGCGGCTGGGGGGCCTGCTGCCGACGCGCTCGAAAACGTCGTTGACCTCGGCCACCATCAGCGTCTGCTTGCCCTCCATCCTCTTCCTCAAGATCAGGTCCCGCTCGGAGCCGGTCAAGCGGCCGTACACGGAGGGGTCCTTCAACACCTGGAGGAAGTTGTCGCTCATGAAGCCATAAGCCGTCTCCTTCAGTTCGCTGAGGCGCTGCTTTTTGGCTATGGTCAGTATCTCGTAGCAGTTCCCCGCTGTGATTTGCTCAGACATGCGGTCCATAGCTGCCTGGACGGCGCAGGGGATCTGTAGAATCTTAGCCCCGGTGATAACATCCACGACATTATCCTTGCTCACATTCATCTGTGCCGTGTAAATATAATCTATCAACGTGGACATAGTCTTATAGCTGACCCCTTTCACTTTGAGGATGTTTCTTGACACGCGGGCTTTGAAGTAGTCACTCTTCTCAGCCAGGACAGACTTGTGTGCGTCGATGGTCTGCCCGCCAACTTCGATGACTAAATCTGTCTTTTCTTTCTTCGATTTTTCCACTTCCTGGCCACCGTCTGCGCACGTAGAATCTGAGCGATCGGTTTCCTGCGCAGTTTGGCCGGGGTGGCGCGCCGTAGAATCTGCATTGTAAGACACTTTAGCTCCAGCACCGTTGTGGATTTCACTGGCTGTGCTGTTTTGGCACACGCCGGCAAAGTGATTGGGCAGAGCGGTTTCAATGCGGGCACTTTTCTCGGTTGGCGTGGAGGCGTACGGCCCGTTGTCCTTGCCGTGGGCCGCGTGATTACTGTCGATCAACCTCCCGTCCAGCAAATATTCCTTCTCGAAGACCGGCAGAGGGCTGAAGCTCCCGCCGTCCCGGAGGAAACCGCGGACACAGTTGGCGGCCGGCTTCCCGTCCTTGGCGTCCACGAGGCCAGGGCTCACGGCGTTGTTGTTGAGCGTGGCATCGGTCTCCACGGTAACGCCCCCTCCTCCCTCGGTGCCGTCCTCGCTCATGTTGCACTAGTTGGAGGCTTCACAGATCATGCTGAGTGGACTTGGTCGGGCCAGCTGGAGTGATTTCTATCTCTTTTCTCTGCGCAGAGGAAACACAGAATCAATATTATGTACAAGAATAAAGAAAATAGCTTCGGAGAGGCAGCTGTGTGGCGAGACACTGCAGGTGAATGGGGAGAAATGTGATTGAGTGATATCAATTTGAAACGTTTACTATAATGTGTTACTGACATAAATATGAGGGGAAAATGTGTTTTTGTAAACTGTTTAAGTACTTTATTTTTGATCAGACCAGTTTAGGGCATAGGTCAAATAAGACATTTTAAATTGCCAGAATTTCACATATTATTTTCACTGGTGAAATGTAAATAGTGGAGAGAGCCAGGCTTAAACTTATGCTTTCATTTTGTTGACTTATTAGTTACAAAGATTTGTTCAAAAGGGATTTGGGATATTTTCTTTAGTTTTTCTATAAGATAAGATAATACTTTATTGATCTCACAATGGAGAAATTCACTTGTTACAACAGCTCTAAAGATAGGATCACAGAGGGGGGTGCGAAATGTGCCATCAAAGAAGAAAATAAGTTTGTACAACAGGTAATAGTAATAATAAAAATAAAAAATATAGTAATGTCTCTTCTTCTCTCTCTAAATCAGGGATGCCCAGAGTCTTTTTGATGGAGGGCCAAAATAGGTGATGGAGGGCCAAAGTCAGAGCAAAGGGCCAAATGCAATACTGTTTTGCATGTAGAAAGACTAAATGTAGATATATGGTTAAATATCCTTCAATGACTGTGCTACTGAGTAAGACATGATGTGTAGATCGATGTCCTTAAGTAATATTGAGAATCTATTCAGTGCACAAATGTGTCCAAGTAAATACTTCTTAGAAATCTAACCACTATCTCGTGGGCCAAATCAAATCCCTTGGAGGGCCGAATTTTGCCCCCGGGCCCAACTTTGGGCACCCCTGCTCTAAATAAACCATACAAGCATCTCTTATGCACACTAAATAAGATAAAATAAACTAGTTATTACTGAATAAATCTGTAAAAAATCAAACTTTGCCTTGTTTTTGGGGGGTACAAAACTCAATAAATCAGGTTAGAAATTTAATATTGAAAAATCCCTTTGAATAAACCTTCAAAATATTGTTAAATGGTCATTGAAGTTACAATTTCTCATATAGTTCTATGGAGAAACGTTGAATCAGAGTCTGCCTTAAGTATCTCCCCTTAAGGCGGAGTAATCGGCAGCTACAGTCCATTATTCTCTGCGAATAATAAATTAAACCCATTTAACATCGTGACTGCATTCAGGCCATCACTAAAGCTATTATTTGTGGCTGTAGACGCGTCCAAAAGCGCATGCGCGAAGGGTGTTGCACTGATGGAGGAATTAATCTCTAATGTCACAGCGAATAGGCGTTTGCAATTATAGTGAAACTGAGCTGTAAATGCAACTTAAGACTTTGGTCCACAGTTGCCTCCAAACATGCCATTATTGAAACATTGAAACATTGCATTCACATCAGCAGCTTTTCGTGACCTACCTGCGTTCCCCCCGCTGTGAATAAACAGCTCCTGCAGTTTTCTTTCTCTGTCCGTTCCTCCACAATGCCCAGTTACATAAGGGCACTTGCAATAATGAACCAACAACTCGCAAATGCCGTTTTCTCAGAGACTACTTCCACAGCAAACCAGCCAGTCGGGTTATCTTTTCCTTTTGCCGTTCTCCCCGCACCAACAGTGTCCATGTGTTTCTTGGCTGAGAAATCTCCCTGGTCTCAGCGGCGTGGAAAGGCGAGGCAGAAGAATGACGATCCCACACAGTCACTCCAGGTCGCACCTCTTTTAGATCAGCCCCATTGGAGCACGCGCACGGCCAAGTCTCCTCAGTCGGCGGGAGTGAGGAGAGCCGACGCGCACGCCCCGTCGCTCGTGAGGAGGGAGACGGAGCTGTCCAGCGAAAACACGGGCGAACGACCGGGCGAGTGGGCTTTTAGTCGCGTGGGTGCTTTCTTTTTGACAGCATACTACAGTAAAGGCGGTTAATATTGGCCAAGACCACGCCCCCTTCTTGGTATTAACCCTACACTTAACACGCGGAGGCTCCATCTGTCCATTTGGTGCTGTGGATGAGGGCGCATTCCTTTACGCATCCCCCCTGCTTAGGGTGACCAGATTTTTCACATTAAAAACTGGGACAAAATTTAGTTTTTCTTGCGTTTTGTATCAATTTTTTTCGTCATTTTTCTTGTCTTTTCTTATATATTTTTTGTAATTTTTGTCACGTTTTTTTTTCTTGTTTTTCATCATTCTTTTGTATTTTTTCTTCCTTTTTTGTCATTTTTTCATAATTTTTCTCGCATTTTTTCATCAATTTGTAATTTTTCTCACAATGTATTTCTGTTTTCGTAATTTTTGTCTTTTTTCCGTCATTTTTTCCCCATTTCTTCATCATTCTTTTGTATTTTTTCTTCCTTCTTTGTCATTTTTTCATAATTTTTCTCACATTTTTTCGTCAATTTGTAATTTTTCTCACAATTCTCACAAGAAAAACTGGGACAACTGGGACAGAGGTTGTGTCAAACTGGGACAAATAAATGGTTTCAGATAAATTCACAGGGACATGGGACAGAGGGCTCAAAACTGGGACTGTCCCGGGTAAACTGGGACGTCTGGTCACCCTACCCCTGCTGGGTATCACGGAAGATTGGGGCAGAGAATAGATTAGGACAAGTCAATATACTGTCAAAAGTGACCAATCAAACATCACAGGCCGTATCAATGTGAAAAAGGTCGAATAAAATTGACACTAATGAAAGCCTGCTGCCTGAATACATTAACAGTTTAGAATCAATACCTTCCCATAATGCTAATGGGAAATGTTCATTCAGCTGCAACAAAAAATATTGCAGATAATGGAATGGGATAGAAAAATTCAGCACATCACAAATCCACCATCAGATGAGGTGGCATTTGCGCACTGTCCCATCATGTTGTCCCTTCAAAAGAGCAGGCCCTGGGCAACTGCCCTTTAGAAATATAAAAATAGAGGGGCGTCACCACACGGCTCCTATACATCTATCAACCCAGTGAGATTAAAGGCTGTTCAGCTGGGAGGTTTAAATGGCACATATGCTCAGAGTACAACGCTATGCTCAATTGCTCATCCACACACTTGCAAAATGAGGGTCTCCATGGCAACCTCGGGGACAAAACAAAGGATGTGTGGCTGCAGAACTGTCAGATGTGCAAAAATAATGACACCGTCCAGCCAAACACTGATAAAGGACCTTGTAATTTGGGCAGTTTAAGCAGTTTTCAGTTGCATTACGTAATATGAGTAATGCTACCAAAAATAAGAGCAGTTAACCTAAGGGATTTCCCACCCGTTGCATATATATGTCCAAACTGGGTGCAGCATGGTTGTGCAACAGTAAATGTAGGCGTAGAGAGAGAGAGAGACAGACAGACAGAGGGAGAGAGAGAGTCTTGACCCATTCCAGTCGTGGTGGGAGAAAAGAAATCCAGGAAGAGTGGTATCAAGCGCAGTTCCTGTGGCCCCCAGGCACATTGCTAGTCACAGCATGTACTGATGGCTGCTCACAGTCAGAGGGGAGAGGGAGAGAGTTCAGACAGGGGGGATCAGGAGCGCAAGATTGTATTGTAAGTTAAAAGCATGCTGTAGGTTTTCTTGTGGAGGTTTGACCAAGTGCATGTGTGTTTTGATTTGACAGAAAGAAAAAACACTGAAAGAAGTTAGTGGTGGGTATTTTAATTAACACCAGACATGTATAGGCTACAGACTGTGACGGTATAAAAATGATTTCTTTTTTTTTTTTTTAATATCTTTGTAGCAAAACCCAATGATAATACACAGGGGAAAATCAAATCTGTAAGTAATAAATCCCTCAGAATAACCCTGGCCAGCCAGGAAGTCCCATTACTAAAACATTTCTAAATATTTCCTCTTAATTTCCCTTTTTCTGTTGTTATGAACAAAAGGCCATTCCCAACAGCTGTTCAGTGTTACAACAAAGCACAATTATTTGACTATACAAAAGCCAATTTTTATCTTCAGTCATTTCCAACATAATCCTGAGACATTCTTACAAGGTTTACTGTATGTTATCAATATAAAAGTAGAAATGTTTGAAAAAAGATGTAACATGACTACATTCCAATAACCTCATTATCCTGTCCACAGATTCATAATCCATTTTCATCATGTAAATACTGGAACTCTATGCTGTAAAGCGACATGGCACAACAGTTAGTATTAGTTTGTTTAAAATGAACAGAATTCCCTTCCTATAATGAAGAGCATATTAACAAGAAAGAATGTATAAATACATGTGTGTGAAATACTGTCATTTTCAGTGGTTACTTAAGTCATTAAAGCAGCTCTGGTCTCAAAAACATAAATATTCAGTAATGTTCTTTAAAAAAAAACAAGTTTTCCTTTGTCAGTTGAATCATTGTGCACAGTTACATCTTTATCAGAGGGATCTGCCAAATCATGATTGTGGATGTTGTGTCCTCATGCCGTGATGGCTTGGTCTTCTTGTTGACTTTGCGGTGGCCTAGTCCTCCTGACACCACTAGCACAGAGCTCACGTCTACCTTGCTAGCGCGGCGGCCCTTCTGCTGGTTGGACGGGTCATGCAGCATGTCGTACAGGGCCCCATCCTCTGGCCCGTGCTCAAGGGAGCCCTGCGAGGGGGCCAGGGAGCTACAGGAGGATGAAGACATCGAGTCTTGAAGAGCCATGTTGGTGCAGCCTGCCTCCCCGAGCCACACCCCTCTGCCCTGCACCAGGGTGAGGGTCGACCCTGAAGGAGGCTCAGTACTGTCTCCATCCACGAGCTCAGCTGGTTGGACCGCGGCTGGGGCTGATGGAGCTACGGCTACGGCACGGTTACAGACTGCAGCAGCCATAGTGAGGAACTTCACCGGTCCATTGTGAGCATGTACGGACACCATGCCCCGACCTAGGCAAAGAAACATGCTTAATAGTTTGTAACTGTTCTTCTCCCACTTAAGTATTAGGGTTTGTGCACTATATAAACAAATCTACGACAAAATGTGAACAAATTGTGCTCCATAAAAACTAAATGTTAATCTTTTCCCCATCTAAAATTGTTACTTATATTTTTGATACATAAAACAAGCACAATCACAAAATTCAGTAAAAGTCTGGAAAGTGCACTAGTTAAATAACAAAAACTATCCCAGGCAAGCAGTTACCAATAATTACTCCCGGCTGCTTTTCCGCCCCTATATGTATACCACACACACTCCTCTTACCTGTCACCTTGGGGATTCCCTGCAGCCTGGGAACAGAGAGGCCCACTGTCACACCCAAGTTAGTGCCGACCAAAAGTAGCCCATGACACACTAGCAGACTGCTCACTGAAACTCGATGATTACCTACAGAAAAGAAGCATAGAGTCAATAATTACAGTGGCATACTTTTATCTCTAGGTAGGTTTCAAAGTAACTAAATCCATCCAATATGGGTTAGGGTTAGGTCTCATGCAGCTGCATCAGTCCATCTCATGAGCCACTTCATCAGGTTTGAATACAGCATGGTGCGAGGGCGGGAGGTGCGCCTCTTCGCTGAGTGTGATGATGTATAACAATTATTTTGTCTCCAAGGAAACAGAACGAGGAGCTCAGATAAAAGCTGCTCTTTTCAGGGGAGTAAACAAATGAAACCATTGTGGTGCACTTCACAGCAAACAAACAAACATTATGCAACGGAATGAGTCAAGCATGATGTTGTAATTGGGCACGTAGTACTGTAGTTTTTGCACATGAGAGGACACACCGATCTGAAGGGAAGATCAGAACTACTTACTCAGAACTACAAGTAGACTACAGTGAAGTTAGCAGTAATGAACAGGGAGCATGGTAGTAAAGGGGGACCTACTGACAGCCTTTACAGGTTTCATAATAAGTGGACTGTGCTACTTTACTAACACACAAGCATGAAAAAGACAAAAGGTGTGCTCAGCGGTCACAGGTCTAAAAGTAATATTTTTTCCAATAACTCAGCACTGGTCCTGCTGCAATGTGGGAGGCAAGATTGTCATGAATCATTACTACTGCAACAGCTTGACTTGAGTTTCCTCATTCAAACTAATCCTTTGGGGATTTGGAAAAATTGCTGCCAGTCTCGATGATGACCTCTCATATGGGGCACTCTTACACCATGCTGCCATTCATTCAAGAATCTAGACAGAAGAGAGAGAGTGAGAGAGAGAGAGAAGAGCTGTAAAGTCCTGTTACCCCAGACCAAAAAGGCTCAAAACAGCACCAACATGTGCTTCTAATGAGGGCTCAGAGTGAACAGAAACATAGACTAGCCTTGCTCAACTTCCGACTTTCATAATGTTTGGAGTTCCCCACCCCGAGGGTTGAACTAAAATAAACCCCAAGCGAGCATCAACATGGTCCACGCTGCCCTGATCCTTTACCATCGCAGCACTTTGATCTGCACTTAGTCCCGACAACCAACAGCGGGAGGCCAGAGCAAATCCCAAACATCACCATAACGCTCAAGATCCCAGGACAAACGGGACATACAGGATCATTTCTGTAAACTTGGAAGGACACTAATAATCTACTGTATGTCTAAATACAGTATTATAGCAATATTTAGAGCAGGTGGGACATGCAGGTGGTCAACAGTGTAGACATCCGTTCAAAAGAAAAGCTGGTGTTGTTTACAGACCCCCCTTATGTTTGTGCCCCATGATCAGGCCACGCATGGATGCCTATTTAGGTCAAACAGAGCGACAAGATCCTTAGCTCAGCAGTTAGCCACCTCATCTGAGAAATGTCCACCATGAACATGCACTGCTCAATACAAACATATTTAAAGTACATGATTGCAGCTTCTTTATTGATTACAGCCCTGGTTTAATCAAAGCACCAGTCACTTGTTTCCATTTTGAAGCAGAAGTTCAATAACATAAATCAATGTTTCCAATATACAAGCATGTCCTCATTTTCATTTATCTGGGACATTAGCAGTGAATATGTGCAGCATTTGAGAGACAAACCAAATATCACTGAGCATTAGTGCAATTATTGGCTGAAAGTTAACCTGAATGACGGCACTGAAGTGACGGGTGTGCACCGAACTGCTCCAACATGTGTGAACGTGAGTAGGATTACCCTACCTAAGGCACCTTGTGGATTTAACCATTCTCAGAGGCATTCATGCTCAGGGCGACGCCCCATGTGTCTGTCTCCTGCAGGGAAGCAATGAGTGCATTATACTCTGTAATGTAATATCACGCCCCTGATCTGATCTCTGTGCCTGGAATATATCACTCTAATGTCTTCTGTAATTAGGAATTAGGAAAGCTTTAACTACTGTTAGCGTCCAGCAAACAAAAACCCACTGGCAGCCACTCTTTATTTTTTAACACTTCAATAACAGGCAGGTATTCACTTCTGTCCAGCTGCTGGCTGATGACTTCAGTTACATCAGAGTATATCAGCACATTTTGTTGCTACAAATTGTTCCAGAGCAGAGATCAGCATAGCCACAAAAGGTTTTCTAGTTACTCTAGGTATAGGCAGTTCTTAAATGTTAGATCTTAGACACGTGCTGTATTTAACACCGGTGTTATGTTGAACGCAAAATGGAAATGTATTGCAGACAAGGGGTCCGATGCAGGGCGTGCCTCTTGATGGAAGCATACCTGATGTTTAGTTTGATTACTTTTTCAACATGATGATACTAATGGTACTGCGTGTACTGCAGTATCTTACCTTGACAACAATAAAACCCCAAAACATCAATGCACTCCGCACTTTTATCTATATTAAATATAGTATGTAATGAGGACAGATTTTATTTCCTGGGGCAATAGCAATAATAACTAAATATAATAATTAGAAATTTCCAAAGAAGCCTGTTGTGAGTTCACACTTGACAACTGTCACACACAAACATAACAACAATGGATTGGATAAGCATTTCAGAGAACTACGTAAGTAAGAATTGTCCATATTTTCCAATTGCTTAACAACAACTTGGAAAAAAGAACTGCTCAGTGTGTTATCATGATGGATCATGGAAAAGCATTATGAATTATTGTCCCACTGCATGTGTATAATTTGTACTATGAACTACTTCATGTGAATTGGGGAACTCGTTTTACCAAGAATGCTGCTGCTCGAGTCCTGACTAGATCCAGGAAATACGACCACATTATTCCAGTGCTCAGGTCTCTGCACTGGCTTCCTGTTGCTCAGAGAATAGACTTTAAAGCAGCCCTGCTTGTCTACAAGTCTGTCTATGGTCTAGGACCAAAATATATAGCTGACATGCTGGAGCCTTATGAACCACCCAGCTCTGAGGACCTCAGGAAGGGGCCTCCTGTTGGTTCCTAGAGTCAGGACTAAACATGGTGAGGCTGCATTTAAGGTTTATGCAGCAATAATTTGGAATAGTCTCCCAGAGGAACTGAGACATGCTTCAACCCTGAATATGTTGAAGTCTGGTCTGAAAATAACATTGTTTACTGTTGCATATTGCAATTGAAAGTCTTTTAACTGATTTTAAATCTGTTTAATTCTGTTTTATTAATAGCCTTCTTATTCCTTGGATTTTTGGATATGAAATGTGCTATACAAATAAAGTTATTATTATTATTATTATAAGAAAGAAGGACGTTGTTTCCAGTTGGTTTGTTTGGTTTGTTCATGTGCTTTCCATGTCGGAAAGTGGGGATTTTCAGATTAAAAACTATAAAATATAAAAAACTATAAAATATCACATAAATGTTCTTCTTGCTAGCATAAATGTTGCCCATTTCTCTTGCAAATAAATTACTCCGACAACAGCGATGGCTCACAGTAAACATGTGGAAGTAGCTGTGTTTATCCAAACAGCTCACATTTAACGATAGATGAGCAGATCAGCTGATTTCCGCGTCAGAAGCGGGATTCGGGAAGCCTGTTTTGAACCCAGTTGTTTCCCCCCGTTTGCGAGAGCTTCCATGAGCATTTTTCGACCGGTGAAACGTTTTCCTCTTTTAGATACCAAACTGAACTGAACTTCTGGAGGTCAACTATTTGGGGCAGTCAGAAACACAAGGGCCGTGATGCAGTGTTTAGACGGCAGAAGCCTTGAAATGAGGCAGATGACAAACCGGACAGACATGCAATCACAAAGCAGTCTAGTGATGTCAGCTAATTACTGAGGAGCAGACAGCACTTTGACAACATGAGGTCATGTGTTTGACTGTCCTTTCAGAGAGGAGTCACACATGCTGTCTCTATTATCAATATGCCACACTGAAGCTCCCTTTAGTTTACAGAGAGTCCAATGAGATACACAGCTTCACAGTAATTCAAACGCAGCGACAAAAAAACCTATTACCACACAGAAGAAGAACCAAAAAGAAAATGTATTTATTCATTTTAAATTGAGGAACCAGTGACTGTATATTTACTTACCAGGTAGTATGCTGTGGACAGGCGTAGCGATATTGATGTCCTGTAGGTGCTCCAGGGTCTCCGTGTGGAAAAGTCTTAGGGTGGAGCCAGAACTAAAGGCAATCCAGATGCCCACGCCGGCCACCACCATATGGGACACCACCATGCCCTCCTCCTGGTGGGCCTCAAGTTGCTTCTGGGTACAGGAAGGAGCACATGAATCGTACATTTACCGTGCCAGGTCATGTTTTATACAGATCAATTTCCAGCCTGCCCGTGTCTACCGCGAGCCCAGTCCCACCATATGCCTTCAGAGGGTTGATTTTCTACCTGCTTTGAACAATGACGGCACACGTCGTCAAAGTGCCTACTACAGTTTCACATATCTGCCCAGCGTTCATTAAAATTTCCGTTCGTAGGGAGAGCTACAGACCAGGCTTTCACTGCGCGTTACATAATCTACCACATGCTGCTTCATGTGGAGGTGGACTTATTTTAGGAAAGCGGGAGGCCAATTCAAAGTGTGTAAACGTATCTGGCTTGAGAGTTCAGCTTTAGTAGCATAGGGGAACTTAGACAAAAGTGCACAATGAGCTGAATTTAGATTTTGATAAATACCCACAAACAACACATAAAATGCTATTTGACTTTTTTTTTCTAAATTAAATGTAACTAAGCAACAGCCTTTTGATATTTTCTGCTCACTACCTCCGATTTCTCCCACACTGGGCAGAGTCTCCCAAGGAAAAAGAGGCAGGTGGTCCAGCATAATGAGCTTAATGGGGTTAAACTGATTATGAGCGAGTGCATGTCAGAGAAACACTACTATTCCTAGACGCGTAGCAGGTGTGTCCATTTCCTTGTGGGGAGTTGTGTCCGAGGAATGCCATGTGTAATTATCTGTAATTTGCGTCCTAACATAGACCGCTGGATTGCATTCAAAGGGTCCACGGTGCAAACGGTCGCCACGAAAAGAGAGGCCGGCGTGTTCCTTACCTCTACAGTGTGGGTTTGGGCGCTGATGATGAAAACCTGCCCTCCGGACGAGGCCCAGAGGTGCTCCTCCACTGCCAGCATTGCCTTGACGGGTAGAACGCCCAGTTTCAGCAACTTAGGCTTGTCGGGGCTCCATAAACCATCTAGACAATGATATAAAAAGTGGCTTGAATTAAGGCAAAATATGACAAAAATGTATTTATTTAGCTTTAGGTTTTGTTGCCCATGGACTCTATAAATTGGACTTTCTCAATAATGATAATCAAGCAATATTTTTGAAAACCTTAAAAAATATGCAAAAAATGTGCTGGAAAACATTTATTTAGATTGCTGTGTCGTCAAATAGATAATTGTCTTGTATAAACCACAAAGGTGCAGAAAAAAACACTATTATACAATTTTTTGAGAGATTACACATCAAGTATAATTATTTAATTTGTATTTTTAGGCAGATGTTTTTGGAGCTTTTTTCAGCATAACTTCCGAACAACCATTTCGGTAGTATCTTAGACAATACAATACACTGCCCACCTCTACTCTACTTCACTTGACGTAACCTCTTCACATTATTCCTTGCCATACGACATAAAATATGAAATGTTGCTTTTCCTTTCTGACTGTATAACTCCGTGGCCATTGACGGCTTACAAAGACATCACTATGAATATAGATGTGCTGCGAGGTATTAGTCAGAGTGGAGCGCTATCCCACACACACCTCCTACACAGTGCTCAACATGTGCCCGGACACCTACAGCGCCAGCTCTGTGACGGAAAACAACACAATCATCGCCTTTTGAATCCCGGTAGACCCGATATATCGTTCTGTAAGCAGGATTTTAGAATTGAAATGTTGGCGCGGCCGGCACAGCAATGAGTCAGTTTACTTGCAGTTTTGAGTACATGGTCTTTAGGAGTTCAGTAGCAGGTTAATTTTTGCCAGATATACCACATTCCCTCGGTAATTTCAGTCCACGAGGCAAGCGGGGCCACACCGGCAGTGTTTGTTTTAAAAAGGGCACAAAGACAGCTATTGAGCAGAGAGATGTTCTTGTAGAGTTGCCATAATTACAACGGAAGTAAAAGGTAATCTGCCTCTGAAAGCCCAAGGTGGGACCTGGATTCCAGTAATGCCATGTGTATATTATTGTAGCAATCATGGCATGAAGGTGTACTTTCAGAGCAGGTAAAAGAATGAGTGGGACAGAAGGTGCCAACGTACTCCGTTCTGAACGAATAAAAGTCTGGAACAGCAAACCTCTGAGTGTACTTATGTATTTCTTATAGCTTTAAAAAATAAAGGAGCAAGTTGGAGTTGGGAAAGGGTAACACCAGAGAAGCGAAAACTGCTCGATGCTTGTACAGAGCGACTGTGACGTGTGCCCGTTGCTGAGTTTTTGTCCATGACACAGCCGGTTACAAACAAAGAAGCAAGCCTGGCAGAATGAGGCTGACTGGACAGCTCAAAGTGAGCACACCAACTGCAGAGCTGTGCGGATAACAACAAAGCCACACAGCATTTTATTAGCTAACAAATATTCCTCTTGTTAAATGCATGGTAAGAGGCTAAGTCTGATAAGCCTGTCACTATGGCCCAAGGGAACACCTTCCTCTACGGTTAGAGTCATTAAGTATTCTGTCAGACCCATGAAACCTGACTTCTGGGAAATATTGCATGATGTAATAAAGGAGCACAAAAAACAGTTACAACGCAGGCCGGTACATGCCAGATAATTCTGTCATAGTGGCCATATTTCTTCAACTGTTTTCATTGCACTCCACAAAGCAAACAAGCAAAATTACACATAGTAGAGGAGTAAAGGACATCAGAGGTTCACACAAATGTCAACCACACAGTTCCTAAGATGGCACATTACTCTAGAGTGTAGAGGAAATGTAAGAGAAAATGTGACTAATGCAGCAAAGAAAAGTCATGTAGCTTCACAAACAATAACTTAAGTTGGTAGTATACTGTAAAAGACGATGAATTCAACTGTGGCATGAACTGGGGATAAGCAGTAAACCGCATCCCAAGGCCGTCGAACTTTGTGGACACATTTACTGAAAATCATAAACATCAAAATCAAATGGGCTCAGCAGAGCAAAAATATGCAGCCCAAATCTATTTCGCATTCGTGCCAGTGCTCCAGAGGAACGGACTGAAATAGGTCGCCTCGAACAGATTGGCTTCTCCCAGACAACGGAGCAATCAGCAACAGTAACCCACGGCAGAGCGGACCTCGTGACCCCCGCGATCACGGTGAGATGACTTATGCCATGAGGGTAATGCCTCAGTGACTCGAAAATAACACTGAGACACGGACCAACAAGCCGGAATACTGCTTTACTCATTGGAATAAAGTGAAAAGTCATTTCAGAGAATAGCAATAAGGAATTGAATTTAGCAAATATTGATTAGTTGTAATGGTTAAGATTAATGTGCACTGTAGGGACATTTCATCCATCCTTCAGTGCCGCTGGGGTACCTGTCAAGTATTTTTAAAGGCACTATACATGGGTTTCAGTCACATGACCTCAGTGGTCAGGGCAGCCATTTTCTTGCCCGCTGGCTAGTGCAACAGTGCATCATTCTATTAGGGTTGCCACCTGTGCCTGACAAAAAACCTGGACATTTCGGCAACCCAATCGGCCCTTTTGCTTATAAGCAGTGGTGCCCTTCACACATCTAACACAAGACAAAAAATGCCCTTCTATAGCAAAATTGGACATAATCTTGTGATGTGTTTACTAATAATATTATTAATAATATTATTTTGCTCCCGGGAGAATATTTTTTCCCCCGGGACAGGCCATAAAAAGAAGCACAATCAGGTAAAACCGGGACAGGTGGCAACACTACATTCTATGCGTCTCTATGCCTGTTTTATATCTATGGTCTGCACTGACTGAACCCAATATGCTACATCTGAAAATTACACCTCAGACAGAAGAACAGAGCTGATACTTAAAGAAAACCACAACCTTTGGATTTTTATCCTTATCAACCGCCTGGAGAGTTACTGTCAGCAAAGCCTGCCATGGATAACATTTCTGACATTAGCTAATGCTGCTAACCAGCTACGAGCACAAACCTCTCCATGAAGACACCCTGAACCACAGTCTAAACATCTAGACTTGGTACAACATGTGACAGGTAGGTGAGTTATTACTGCCATTTTCTCACGGTGTTTACTGTGTAGAGGCTAAATGCATTAGCGGCACATGCTAACGTTTTTAGCAGCTTAAACACAGAATCTGACTGAGGCTCTGTTGACACTACAAACAGTAAAAATCACAGAGAAAGGTTGTCTGTTACCTCTTTGATGTGTTAATTTAGTCTCAAGAGTGGAAATAGATTTTTGGCCTGTGTGGGAGCCTCCTGCTCTGTGCATCCTGGCTGCTGCCACTAACTGCTCTTTGCCTTGTAAACATAGCAATGCGCTGTTTGTTTCTGTAGACATGTACTCTCTTTGTTAAGATAAGAATAATACTTTATTGATCTCACAATGGAGAAATTTACTAAGCATTCATCTATCAATTGACCTTTATTTTCATCCTGAGTGAGTAGAGTACTGTATTACTAAATATTGTATTGTGGCATACTTCCACTTCGGGCAACAACATGGTGGCCACAACTATGTGTGACATCACTGGAAACCCATGTATACCTGATGTTGTGTATTACAAACATGAAAGAAGGAGCGAGAAAATGAAATTGATAGTTGTGGTCCAAACCCATTCCTAACAAATCCCATTAGATAAGATGAGAGATGAATTTATAAGCACATTTCACAACTTGCATGGTCAGTTTCTAGGTCACTGTCACAGAAATGCAAGAAAAGTAGCCTGCAAACTCATGAAATTGACAAAAATGTTTTATGTTTAGATGCACAAGATTATTTTCCACAAATGTCTGAGTTTACTATATACTAAAGGAGGGCAAAACTAATGTCATTCCACTACTAGCAAAAAATAAGGTTACAGTCCCAAACGAGCCCTGGACTTCCTTGTGCTAACCACTACAGTCACCGCTAACTTGAGCTAAGGGACTGCACACGTTCATGGGTGATTCATGGAATAGTAAAACTATGATTTAGTACAGACTAAATATTTACTCTAGTAATTACATTCACCCCCAGCTGCACTATTTCTTTGCACCCTCACATACACTTAACCTTAGAAATTGCACCAATTAAGCCACTTTAAGAATAAACAGACATTAGAAAGAGGCTTCTGAGCAGAGGACAGAAGAGTTACACAAACCTTGTGATCTGGAGTAGACGGCCACAGAACCGCTGACCAGGCCCACATAAAGGCAGTGTTTCTGATAAACCAGGCTGGTCACGGTGGATTTGTCGGGAGTGAAGAAATGCTGCAGACGCACTTTCTTTGATCGCTGACTGCTCTTGTACACAATAATACTAAAAGGCAAGGCAATTTGATCAAGCAATTGTCAAACCTAGGACCACTTTACTATTTCAATTGTTTAAAGGGAGCTTTTATACCTGCCCTCCTCCATGCCCAGACACACTGTTGGGGTCTCTCCAGCTTTCCCAGGTGGAGCGTGGTTGTGCTCTGAAACACTCTCTCCGTTCTCCTGGGGCTGCTGAGAGGGAACGTAGGCCATGCAGAGGATACGGGACTCCACGTTGAAACACTCGGTCACCTTCGGACTGGAATTCTGCATGGCTACGATGGCTATTTGACCCATCTGGTTTGTGCAACTTGCAACCTAAAAACAATATTGGTTAATTAGTAAAACTTGTGTTTCTCTTATTTTCTCCAGTAAACATGGAAAAGAATCTCACCCAAACACATCCATGCCCCATGACTGGTGTGTCAGCAGTGCTCTCTGTGTTAACGTGTGGCTCTGGGTTATGAACTGCACATTCCACCTATGACAGACACAGAAATAAATGAGTTGGCTTAAAATGTATTTGAGGTCTTAAGTTGTGAATGTTTAAAAAGTAAAAAAAAAAAAAACTAGAAAAGGATCTTACTAAAACTGGTCAGATGGCTATAACAGCAGTAGTTTAATACCACTGATACAATAAACTATTTATTATAATAATAATAAAACACAACAGGATAATTGATGTTGTGTCAAGCGCTGTGTACAGAATGTTATTTAATCATTTTACAGCTTCTATCTATTCTCATGCGGCTTAATGTGACATAAATATTGGCAATTGTATTATGTAAACAGTGTGTGTTGTTGCTATTAGAATCAGCATTCTCATCCAAATTTGTGTCTTTACGGCAAATACTAATAACCTCAGTTGAGTCTGTGTTGTTCCCACCTTGAACTCCTGCAGTTTCGACATTATAACAGGCATTTGTTTGAGCAGAAGAGGGTGCTTCTGCTTTTTGATTTGATTCACATCGTCCTCTGCAAAGAACCAGCCATGAATGTTATCCTCCTCTATGGGGAAGAAAACAATATTATATTAGCAGGGCTATCCACAGGTTAGTGTGTAAATGTGTTTTAAGATTCACAAAGACTGCAAATCTTCTGCGATTAAAACACTAGTTTACAGAACGTGCACTGCCTTTTTCGGAAAATGAATCCATCATTCTGTCAACACTGGCTGTAAACCAATCGTTCGCACAAGCAGAATAATAAAGGTGAGGCCAACAAGGGCTTGCTTTCATGACTGTACCTAGAGCCAACTTCGCCATTTGCAGGTTACTGATCCATGACTGTTTGATCGCTGGGCTCAAAGTATTGAACACAGCACTGAAGTAAGTGGCTTTACCAGACCTGTAAACCAAAAGGAAAAACAAGAGCTTTACAGTAAATGTAATGTGTTTATATCCATGGCTTTACAAACAGGTTTCCACAAGTCATCATGTCACATTTGCTCAAGGGTGTTAAAACAGTCATAATTGCTTTGTTTAAATGAGGTGCATGATTGATAGGATCTTATGTGGCATGTCTCAGTGACTTGCTCGGCCCAAAGGGAGAGGTGGTGTGTTTTGTGAGTACTTTGACTGAAGGATCAGCACAGGAATGAGGGGCACAGCTGTGCTTCTAAAGATATTTGTGGATAATCTGTCCAGCTAAGAGCAGCAGAGATGAAGGCTCACATTGAATGTGAGAGGAGATGTAGCAAATGAGTGGCCAAAGGGCAGAGAATATTGAAAACTTCAGTCAGGGTTCACCCTTGGGTGCCCAAGTGCAGACTATAACAGTGTGTGTTAATGTGACTATAACAGTGTGTGTTAATGTGAGACAAATATGTGTGAAAGCAACAGCTGCAGTTATTGTCTTAGAAGCCAAACTGATTCACATTTTCTTGTGTGATTCATTCCACAGATTAGAGCTGGTAGAAAACTTGTTGTGCCTAATAGTCTAATATTTTATACTGCACAGCTGTGAACAGCCATATTTAGTGTGAATAAATGATTTTCTGCAGAAGTGAAAGGGTTGCACAAACTTGTCCTGTTTGCCCGGCAGCTGCAGTTGGATCCTGCAGCGGTCAGCTGCTCGGATCTCCTCTTCTTTCCTAAGGATCAGCCTCTGGAGTCCGGACACCCAGTCCTGGGCCACTGTGGGGTTCACATTCTGCACACAGGGACACAATGATGTAACAGTACTCAGACACACAATATCTTACTTATTGACTTCTTTCTTATTTACTATTAAATATAAGTTTACAGCCGATTGTATCATTGTCTTTCATAATTGACACCCCTCTGAAGGTTTTCTTTTACTCTGGCTCTCAGCTTTGACCAGACCCACAGGCACAGCACAGACGAGTGACAAACTCAGTTAAATCTCGATGTTGCTGCACAGACAGACCAGTGTTTGAGCCCAGCCACATCATACGACGGGCTCCAGCCTAGAGGGACCCCGGGTCTCCCCAAGACAAATTGGCCACGCTGGCACATTCCATTGATTACAGGCTGACTGTATGCGTACAAGACAAGCTCACTTTTAAGAGCAGCCAAAGTCAATGTCTTTGAAGTCCTCATGCTACTGTAACTATATGAATTATTGTCATCATCAGATCTGCTGCAGGCTGTACCTGGTAATTCCCTTTGAGGCTGCTTATCATGCTGGATATTTGGTTCACCAGGCTCAGGTCATGGATTAGATTCTGCAGATCTTGATACAGCTGTCCAGGGCCCATGTACAGCTTGTCTGCAAAGATACATAATAAGACATTCAGTGGCATTAACAGTTAGTAGGATTTAGGATTGAGTCTCCTAATGGTGTGACAGCAGTTGAATTGAGCTGAGAAAGACACCAATCAACAAAATGCCAATGATTTCCACTTGGACAGTTTTGCTAATTTGTCTGTGCACTTTCCTCGAGCCTTCGTGGCGCATAGACTCACATTAAACTATTAATTATTAATTTATAAACCCGGGTGACATTTTCAGGGTGTAAAGAGTTAACGTGAGTCTGAGAATGTCTGGCACAGAAATACACTGGGCCCTGTTAGTCTGTGCTCCTCCTCTTCTACAATAGTCACTGAATCGGCCATTGGCAGGTGCTCCAGCTCCATGGTAACCCAGCTTTGTCCCGCCATAGGGCCTCGCTGACTGGGCATTCAAGAAATGTTCTCCACTAAATGGGTCCGTTTGTAGGTGGTCTCTCCCCAAATTTATTTAAAATGTCATTACAGATCTCCGCACGCATGAGAGCTCCTCCACGTACAGTCGGACACAAATCAGTGATGAAACGGGTGTCCTTCAATTACTTTCACCACTCAACTGTGTAACACTTTTCAACCAAAAACTAGCCATCACTGAGGATGATTTGAAAGTACAAGTGTTGGTCGGTGGTAGGTTTCATCACACACAGTATAAATGCTGCTCAGTTTCATTGGTGGAGTAGAGTTCTCATGGCCTATTTGTTTCAATGATCTCAATGTGAATCAGGTCACAACAGAAATGATGGACTGTATGAACCGGCCAGATCCAGTGACAACGGGCCACACACAAGGAAAAAGGAATGTGCACCGTCCACAATATTTTATCTAGTTAGACAATATTAATAACAGCGTTCATGTTTTGGTATTTGAGAATTCCTCCCTGGGGATCAATAAATCATTTGTAAAATAAGTCCAAGACGGATAAACCAATCTCAAACATGATTATCAGAAATTATTCAATGTAACATTTATCAAGTGCTGAGCCATTTTCATTTCAAACAATGCTTGATTACTAACTACACTTCCTGTTTCCAAACCATTATGCCAGTGATGCTAGTCATTTTTCCTTCTTTTTTGAACATAATCCAGAAAAAACAACTCACTTTATACAGATGTGCCTATAAGTTTTACAATTTTTGATAGTTTGTTGGCCATTTTTCAGAGAATATGTTTGAAAACACACAAATTCACTCATGGTTAGTGGCTGTGTGAAGCCATTTATTGTCAGAAAAGCAGTTTACTCTTTTCAAATCATAATGACCCAAATGTCCCTGATCAAATGTTTCCATATTGTGCATCTTGAAACAAGAGCTGAAGTTATTTGTGGGTTTTTCTTTGCATCATGAACAATTTCCCTGTCAGTTGTTGCTGATCATGTAAACTGATGCTCAGGGACATTTGAGTAGTTTCTGTTGTCAAAAAAAAAAGTTTTTTTTGTAATCATTCATACTCTCTGAAAAATTCTGATAGGGTATGTAAACTATATGAGAATGTCACCATAGCAAAGACTGGCTATAATCATTTTGTCAGTCCTCACATCCACTACACTCACTGGTAGACTCTATTCGCTGGTAGAGACTGCTCATATAGGTCAGTGGAGCATTAGACAGAATTAGTATTTCACTATATGCTGTGATGGAATCCCTTTGAATCCCTCTTGGCTTTGATGTGCATGAACTTTTCAGACAATTATTATATACGTGAAACATTTGGTCAAACAAAGGCCATATCAGTAACCGCGGAGGAGTAAATACTGCAACGTGTTTATGGAATGGTCGTAATTCCAGCTTACTACCACTGGCAACCAGAGGACTAAGCCCCTGACCTCAGCTTGAACACATATAACCTCTGACTCGGGGGGGATAGTACAAATCACTCAACAGCTCGGCAACGGAGCGCCATTACCTCTGCGCAAACTGGCTTCCGAGACCAAAAATGCCTTGGCCGCTAAATAACGTGTACTTCCTATGCTTTTGCCCCTCTCTCTGTTGATCTGGTTTGGTCAAAGTGGTTAAGCAGCTGTTTGTGACAGTGGCGCGCTCAGTGGAAAGACTGAAATCACTGGAGAAGGCATGCACCAAGCCAGACCAGTTTTCAAAGTGGAAAATATGCTTTTTTTTGTTTTTTTTACAGACTACAGGCCGTGTCAAATACATGACTGTCCAGGAAAAACAGACTCAAGCGGAGGAGCGCTGAAGTGGCTGTTGTGAAGTACCGTGTGCAGGCTCACATCAACATGTTAGGCAAGAATGACAATGGCATGACTCACAGCTGCAAACAAAACAAACATTCGACCTGTTTGCAGTCGAAAGGATAAAAGTTCATCCACATTGTTAGATGTATTTATGTCATCTGTTTTGATACATGATGGAAATTGGTGTTATTTTGAATCTGTTCATATTTTAAGTAGTTCCTCAATATCGTTGCAAGTCATAACGGATATGACATTTGCTGAATATATGAAAACTATAATTTTACAATCTAGTATACAACCCAATCATGTGGTCCAGTAGCAGCTGTGCAATAACCCCTAACCCCAAAACAAACAGGGGCTTCATTGCTGCCATGTCAATTGTGTAGCGCAGTGTTGCTTACTGGGCTTTGCGTTGATGACCACCTTCTCTCCGGAGTGAGGCGCTTGGAAGCGGCTGTTCTCGGGCATGTCCTCGCTGGACCCGAACTCCAGCACCTCCACAAAGTTCAGCGGCACGCTCCACTTCAGCAGGAACCTCTGGTCGAGCGACGCGTTGCCAGGGCCACTCACAGTGCCATCCTGAAATCTGCAATGGAAGTACACATTGTATTTATTTATTTGTCCCCAGGCATCAAGCTGCACCATAGACTGTAAATTGACAGTGGACTAATTGCAGCCTAAGGAAGTGGGGGCTGGCACTGGAGGTTCCTTGCTCTAATGACTTACGAGTTAAACTTTAAGTCATTATTGGACACAAACTTGTCATTCTTACCTTCACATGTTTGTCTTAAGACATGCCACGACACCCTTTTGCTATTTTTTCTAAAAACCCCGCCACAGGGATAGCATCAGTAGGGCAGGGTCCCGCTAAATGAAATTCTTTTAGGTACAAATGGTATTGAAAAATAATTGGTACCAAAACTGATAACAAGTTTTAATACCTTGTGTGTCCTGTGGTAGCACTAAAGAAAGCGACTTGGTACATTTCTGCTTGAAAAATATGAAAAGAAAGGAAAAGCATGTTCTGTTTATAGTTTTAGACAGCCAATGATTTAGAATAGGTATAGAAAAAAACTATTGTTCAGATCCAGTATCATAAATAAACCAAGCATCGTGAAAGTATTGGTAAAAATGAACGGTACCCAGCCCTAAGCATGAGTGAAGTCACAGACAATGGATGGAGGCCCCTCTGTCCATTGTTAAGATACAGGTTATGAGCTATACTAAAATGAATGAAATTAAATAATTTATTACTGTATAGTTTCATCTGCTGTCTATGGATGTTTTAAATTGCACCGTCTCTTGTCGTGAGATGTATTTTTTCTTTTTTTTCGGTGTGGTGCAATGATCAGATTAAGTAAGTATGTGTCTGTAGGGATTATACTATTTTCAAGCTCTGTATCATCTTTCATCAGCTACTCAAACAAGCTTAATTGTGGGAATCCTAAGGTGAATAAATATCGTAAATTATTCATGTTTAGTGGACAATAAAACTGTCAAAGGGCAAGGGGAAGTGCAATTTATAAGTGTATGTCTGGTGTAGGCGGGCGGCCTCACCGGACATTCGGCGTGGCGCACATGAGCACGTCATTGAGCAGGAAAAGACGGCGCTCTTTGGTTTTGATGATTTCACCTCTCTCATTGTACACCGTCTCTACCATGTCGTCTGAGCGGATGAGGTATCGGCTGCCATTGCTCAAAAGCTGAGAAGGAAAACATGGTGAGAACGTCAGACCTAGACACAGTTGAAATGTGTTTACTGCCCGTTTGGTTTTATGCGCTGACCTTGTTGAGATATCGCTCATTCATGGCTTTTGCAATGTGGCGTATTTCACAGCGCTGATCCGCTTCCCTTTTCTTTTCATTCAGCTTGTCGGCCAGCGTCTCCAATTCAGTCAGGGCCATCTGCAGAGGTAGGCGGTCTGCGTGGCCAACAGGTGTGTTCTTCAACATGTCCTGGAGAAAATGAGCAATAAGAAGAAATTATACACCTTTGCTATTTTTGGGGGAAAGAGAAATGCTTACAAAATTATACTGGCATTTTGATATGATCCACATATTAGTGTCATACAGTAAAAGGCCAAATGAGGTTATTTCAGGGGAAACAGCTAGATGAAAATGACTCAATCCACTTTGTGTGTGTAGCACTCCCTCTGCTGGTGAAACATAACATAACACATGCTTCTTCTGTTTTTTTTCCCCCCTTTACCTGGAGTAGTAAGATGAATTGAGGAAATCTTTGTATAGGTTTCATCATTAGGCCGTACAACGTAATTCTGTCTGTGCTGGTTTCTTGACGATGCTGTTGGAGAAAGAAATCAGACAGCAAAGAGCAAAAAGGGTAGAGAGGATAAACAAATTAGGCGCCATCATTTGAAGTAAAACATCTATTCAAAACGTATCCACAAACCTTAAGAAATTCTAAGAAGCCTGGTTTGGCCGTGCATGTTTTGCGCACCACTGCCATCGCTGTGCTAAAGTTGTTAACATATTCACTGTAGGCGTCCAGAACCATGGACTTTGAAAACTGTGGAGAAGAATACACTATTTGCAGCCCTTATCCTGGATGAAAACAACCCGGTCTTATCTGTCTCTTGCTCACCGACGCTACAAACACATCTCCGATCATCTCCAGGCCGTCCCACTCTGCCACTCTGCTGGCCAGCGCTATCTGGAACAAGAAGTGGCACTGCAGGATCTCTCGCACGCGGTGGAAGATTATCTTGAGTTTCCTGTCGCTCAGCAGCCGCGGCTCGATCTGGGTCAGGGGCTTCTCATATTGCTGATAAAAAATGGACACGGTCAGCTTCAAAAGTACAATGAGAGAAAAAAAGGGGAACAGCCACAGCAGCTCACACACCTCCAATATGCTCTTTAAAGCTTCAAGGTAGTTCTTCTCGCTTTCCAAAATAGAGCCCAGAATACATCTCCTCACAAGCTGGAAGACAAACACAAAGATGCTATTTACGGAGTGATCTTAACAGACATTTTTTAGTTCAAAGTGCTTTATTTTGTACGCATCTTGTGAAGCACATTAGAGAAGACTGAAATATTAACTGCTGAGCCAATGCAAGAATCACCTGCATTTCAGAACATGCAGAAGAGTTATAAACTACAGAGTTAGCAGGTTTTTTCATATTCTCAGACTCCATGGAGGCAGGAATTTTGTTGTTTTATTTTTTTCAATTACATGTATCATTTATGATTCAAATTGTGATTTAGATTTGACAATATTAATCTTGCACTCCTATCATGCACTAACCCAGTGATCGGGATCAAGATGTCGTTTTTGCAGTGAAGGAGCATTTCATTCAATGAGTCTGAGATGAAAACAACTGTGATCTAGTTGTTTTGATCATATTTTGAACTTTAAATGCATATCTCATGCTTATTTGATAATAATTTGTGGAGAAAATACTGTATTTCTCATTATATATAACAAATGGTATTCTTTTGGGTTGCGGCTTGTCATCTTAGGCTGATAGGGTCCTGATGAAATACAAGTTAGGAACCACTGCACTAAGCGATGGTTTATACATTACCTGTTGCTGTGAGAGGCCTCCTGGTGCTGGACACAACACCGGCTCAACATTAAAACAGTCCACCTCGATAAAAACATCGGCCTCTTCTTCAAAACAGTCCGACTTTCTCTCTGCAACATTAAGCGAAAAAGTACCGCTGAAACCTGAACTCATGCTGTGATAACAAAATACTTTTAACGCTGCTCTTACCTTGACAGAACGATTTTGTTTTGATGTAAGAACGTCCCTTCTTCACAGCTGCTTTGGTCTTCTCAAGTCCATCTTTGGTCCCTTCTTTCGCTGCCTTCACCAACTTCTGCATCTAAAAGAAAAAAAATGCAACAAAAGATATATATCAAAGTGAACTCACCACAAGAGGAAACTTAACATTGTACTGACAAAGGTATCCATGTATTAGTGCATGTTATGGAAGCTGCTACAATGAGGTTCTCAGAGTGGGTTGTTAGGGGTTGATAGTAAGGACTAGCAGATCTTGTAAAGCTGAGTTACAAGAGGGAGAAATACCCAAGTCCCTTTTCCACCATGGATACATAAACGATGGGCATCAGCAGACACAAGTAAAGATATGCAAACTAGTCACCGCACGACGGTCACCACCACCACCTACTGAAGAGACGCCAGAGCAGGATGCATGGAACCAAGTCACTAAAAATCCAAGTTAACTAGAGAGTCGGGACTAGCACAGGGAGGTTAGGCGGGCCACAGTGGTTTACCTTCTGCTCATGTTTAAGCTGCTGTAGCTCTACAGTCGCCACTGTATTGGCCATTAGATCTTTCATCTTTTTCTCATAGTGTTCTTTCAAGCGCGAAAGATCTTGAGAGAGCTGAACAGAGGCAGAGCAGATGCGTTACTGACTTTCTTCCGAGGTTCACCGTCAGGATTATCATTTTTGTTTGTTTGGGAATGTAAGTGTGAAGTCAGTACAGTTGTGTTCAAAGTTTACATACCCTTTTAAGTTTACATATCCTTTAATCTTTTGGCTATTTTTCAAAATCTTTTTTTCCACTCATGGTTAGTGGTTGTCCAAAGCCATTTATTGTCAAAGAACTGAGTTTACTCTTTTGAAATCATAATGAAACAGAAACTCAAATGTGCATTTACATGATTGCAAACTTTTGATCAGGGTCCTTGGCTAGTTTCTAGTTGAAAAGCACAAACAAAAGCTGTTACAATCTTACAATAAATGGCTTCACACAACCACTAACCATGAGTGAAATAAAGGTTTTTTGTGTTAATCATATTTTATGAAATGCATAAGTTAAGATGTCAGTGTTAAAGGTGCACTTTGTAACTTTGTAAAGTGCAAAACAAAAAAAACAAAAACTGCAATATTTGCGCATATTTTGCTTTTTAGTGGTCCAGTGGCACCTTTACTTTCCATCAAAGTGGGCTCTATGATAATCCAGGATCAATCGGTTTTAAGGTTTTGTACCAGAAACTTACCAGTAACCCTAAAACAATTGATCCTGGAGTGTCATAGAGATTGCTGTAATGGAAAGTAAAGGTGCCATGCTGCATCCATACAGTCACTGGGAAACTAAAACTAAAAAAAAAAAATATTGTTCTTGTTTTTCAAATAAAAAGTTGCATAGTGCACCTTTAAATTAAATATAGCAACAAGTATTTTCAAAAAGCAGCCAGAAGAAATAAACTCTCTAGAACTGTAGCATCAGAGTTGATAGTCAAATAATGTCTTCAACTTCAAACCTAGAGTAGCTCACTACTTTTTGAAACAACCAGCATTTTAGATTTTTTTTTTAATGTAATGCTTGCAGTTATGTAATCTTGAAAAAGAAAGTCAATTTCAGAGAAAGTCAAGTCAAAAATAATACCAAAGACGTGCTCTAGAAAACACAGCTACACTGACTGGCCTTTTCAACTACATATTACTCACTTATTACTGAAACAAACATCCACTTGTGCTTAAAATGTCACACAGACAGTTCACAGACAGTAAACAACAGCCTACAAGGGTTTGTAATACGTACATGAGTTTTGCTTTGGGACGGCCTCCCTCGCATGAAGGCGTGGGGAGCGCCATTGTCCAGACGACCCTCACCGTCGCTGGCCTCATCGTAGCTTTCAAACTCACTGGAGCTCCAGCCATTGTCCAGGCTGCTGCATCGCCCCTCCTCACCCAGCTCCACATCATCGTAGATCATCTCCTCATTCTCTGCACATTATTGACACAAACACATACAATAGTATTAGCACAAAAAGAAGAAAGAGTAGAAAATAGAAATTAAAAGCAAAAGTCTAGACGACACACAAGTAAGACAGAGAATCTAGTCTAGTTTGTAGACAATTAAAATATTACACACCTGTGTCTGAGTTTTCTCTGGGCACATCATCGTAAATCACTTCATCAGGATCTGAAGAGCAAAAGTACTTTAACCAAAACTAAAATGCAAGGCTTCATAGAGAAAGACAACTGCATACTTCCTCAAAATACAGGGAAGGAAATGTCTGGGAATTCATTTGAGTCAAAAAATAGTACTGGCAGCTGAGAAGAAACTGATGAGCTGATAAAATACAGAGATTTCCTTTACTTAGTCATGCAAAATATGTATGTTCACTCACTTTCCATCCACGCAGTGTTCGCCGGATCTGAGGCCCATTTAGCCAAAGCATCCTCTTCTCTAATCGGGGGATACTCTTCGCTAAAAACACTTCAAGAAACACACAGGAATACATGAACGTTACATAATATTGTTCTGTTAAAATGCGAGGTTTTCAAGGGTGTTATTTATGTAGCACATTGCTGAGTGTGCACATTGATATTATTGGAAAAGGGGATCTAATAAAAGAGTCACACACCTGTCGACAGATGTGCTGCCAGTCCTCACTACAGTAACTGTGGGCACAAAAAAAGGACACATGACCAAGATATTCTAGTGATACAGTATGTGTAGAGGATAGAGTGTATTCAGGTGTAATTTTTGTGAAAACCACTAGATGTCACTAAGGTACAATACTTAGCATACTGTTATTATTGTACTTAAAACATTACTAAGCAAATCAAGCTTCCTGGCCTTCAGAGAGCGTCAGGATTTAGCTGGAGTCGTTCACTGCCTTGCTTTGCTTTTAAAACTCAAAATAGTTCAAATATTCACGGTTCCTTTTGGTGTGACCTTGATCCCTGGTTAGATAATTACAGTGGACTCAGATTCCACAGCACAACTGGACTGAACACAGCTCGAATTTAGTGAAACCGGAAAATCCTCACAGCCGGTGCAGGCCTTTGGGGAAGCTAAATTTAGTCTCTGCTTCCTTGTGGGCAGGCCCTAGGAAAGGCAGGAGAAAAGCAACAGGACCAATTGTAAATAGCTTTAGCCTTTTAGGATTCTGAAATAAATCCACTCTTGGTTGTGATGTGTTAAACAATATGCATCTAGCAACGTTATGTGCCAATAGACTTTTGGCAGCATGTTTTCACCTTCTTCATCCACAGAGAGGTGTCGAATTATGACGGGTGTGGTGTAAGCCGGAGCGATAAGGGGAACACTGGAGGGGGTTGCGTAGCCACAGGGCACAGGCACTGAGTAGCCTGAAGTGATGCCTCCCGGGCTGGAGTGCATGTCCGGGGCTTCTTTAAGCTCTGTTGGAGAGGACGTTGGAGAGGGGAGGCCATGCTGCTGCTCCAGCTGCTGCACTTGAAACGGCGAGATGTCAATCACAGAGTAAGGGTTAACTTTTCCCTGGGAGGGGGCTGTCCGTGCTATTGTGTCCTCGTGTGGTGGGATAGGGGTTTCATTGTCTAGGGAAAAAAAAGAAAACGGCTCATGTTACTCGAAGGACAACAAGCACCATTTAGCGAGAGATATAGTATAAGGCGTAATGAGAGTGACTGACTGTTGTAGCTTGTTGCACGATGTGGCTACGCTAGCTCCTCTGATCTGAGGTTGTGAGCGTCAGTACTTCCTGTCCATATGCATTTCCTATGGAGATTAACTTACTGTAGACCGTCTTGAACAATGATGCTTTCTAAAGATGATGTGGTGGAAATGTGATTATTCGAACAGGTCTACGCTAATCTCCATAGGAAATGAATACAGACAGGAAGCACTGGCCCTCACAACCTCAGATCAGAGGAGCTAGCGTGGCCGTATTGTGCACCGAACCAATTAGGCATTTTACGAACAAAAATAAGCTCCCAATGGATGGATAATAAATGAAGGTTTCACCATAACAAACCTGTGTTTTCCTGATCTCTGTCTGGGTAATCCTCCGGAGGGGGGGGTGGTGGAGGTAAATTGAAGAGCCCATTAGGCTCTTCAATAACAGATGAGTCCGCTCCTGCCGATGTCCCTCCACCTGCTGCAGGGGACTGGCAGCCGGTGACTGGGGTCCCTCCTGCCTCGGCGCTGATGGGTGCTGGGAGGTCTTCCTCACTGTGGTCCTCGGCACTCGGGGCTATGAACACAGGGGGGGCAGGAGGCAACCGGTCAGCCTCAGGGATGTCATCTCCGCTGTCATCGAACTCAAAGGCCTCCCCCTCGTCTTCATCTCCGAACGAGCCATTGTCCGCCAAGACTGGAGACACAAATAATGTTACAGAATAGAAGTGGGCTATAGCATGTACAAAATTGGAAAAATTACAATATTGAGTTACTGTACATCGAGCAAGAAATCAAAAAAAGAAGCGACAAAAACTGTTGGTGAAATATATGAGTTTATGTATATAGAATGTTCCCAAAGAAGCAACATTGGGTAAACACAATATAACTGGTCAATACATCTAACTGACTTTAGTGTCCAAATGAGTTTATGTGAACTCTAGTCAGATTTAGAGATATCAATTTAAAGTTTTGCTTTATAATACTGATATATGTATGAGTATGAATGTATTGAAAGTTTTCATTAATTGAATGTTTTCGGATATTTTAATCAACCAAATATTATTATTGGATATTGGACATATTTTTCATTTTGTTGACTTTTTAGTTACTTAACTTTTTAATTGGTTCTGGGGGAATTTGGGATATTTTCTGTTTGGTTTTTGAATAAACTAGTTATTAGTTGGAAAGTTGTTTTGGGGACATCAGGCTAGGAAATACAGTAGATATCGAAATAATTCTTCAAAATATTGAACAAAACAGGGAAATTTGATTTCTATAGACGCATTTTGAGAGAATGCACGGTAGCACAGTGGTTAGCGCTTGTGCTTCACAGCTAGAAGGCCCTGGGTGGGACTGGGTCTTTCTGTGTGGGGTTTGAATGTTCTCCCCGTCTCTGCGTAGGTGTGCCCCGGTTTCCCCTACCACTAAAAACATGTACAATAGATCAGGATGAATGAGAGTGTGTTTGTGAGCGCAAGTGTGGGACAACGAATGGAAATTTCCCCGTGGCTACAATCCGGAGTGGTGTATTTACATGCATGGTTCTCATGTGTGTTCATTAACATGCACTGTCCCAACCAAATAAACAAAGCAATGGAGAAACTTTGAATCAATGCAATAATTGAACACCTTATGAGGAATATTAGGTCATTTCTTTCTTTCCAGATGAAAGTCTATATGTTATGAGAGCAAACTGGTTTCATTTAACAGTTGATTTTACACAGACATACATTACTTTGTCTTTAAATCTATGTATACGTCAACTTGTCTGTTAACAGAATAAGTTGAATTTATTTACCTTGAAAACGTGGAAAGACTTAAGCAATTCACAGTGGGTGGGATGCCTATGTTGAGTTAAAGGACTGAACTTCAGACTTGTAATTATGGGTGGGCTCACCTCAACCATACAGCCTTTTCTTATTTTTATAGTAAATATGCCATGAGGAAACTGCTCTACTTCGTTTTGAAAACAAACGACTTGTGGATCAGAAGCTGTTGAACATATAACAATGACCTGGCTGTGGACTGGATAGAAAAATACTTAGGAGAGAATAGCTGTTTCTCCCTGTTGCTTCTTTAAACAAATGATTTCTAATTAGGTGAACTGTGCCAAACTGTGGCCATGTCATTAAGGAATGTGTGGTGCAAATCATAAATTATTATACCTAAAGCATAAGGAATCTTTTGTGACTATTGCTAACAATGTTTTCTTCTATTAGCACTACAGGTCTTCACTGTATGTGAAGGGCAGCGTGGCAGATAGCTATTCAAAGCACCAACCCCCACCCCCACCACCATAAGCCGAAATAGCTCAGTTGGGAGAGCGTTAGACTGAAGATCTAAAGGTCCCTGGTTCGATCCCGGGTTTCGGCATTTTGACCCTCCCCCGACCAACGCCAGTTGATATGTGTTGCCCCTAACCACACGATTGTATACCTTTTATGCAATTGAGCGTAAACAGAGTGTGCAACTTGATTACAATATCATATTCTTCTTCTACTACTTCAGTGGGCATGTTTGGGAAAACTACTGAGATACTACTATAAATACTAGGTAAATTTTAACTCCCTTTACCAAACCCAATCCTTTGAGGTCTCTAAAAAGCGCTGCCCACAGATCTAAACTACCTGTTGCGTGACAAACGGATTTGTCTGTAACCTTTCCTCCCTGTGTCAGGGAAGAAACGGCCTGTGACAAACGTGTGAGGTCAACACAGTGACCCTACATCCAAACCTCTGATTAACAGCACAACAACTGAAGCACAAAGTGGCCGTTTGAAGCTAGATACTATCTTTGTGTTTCCACAATAAACAGTGAACGGTGTCGGGCACAGAGATAAGGCACAGCCAAATGTTTGAAGGTCTACTCATTGACTTTTTGAGGTAGCAGTTTATGTAAAGGTTTGGTAGGATTTGCTGGTTGTGGAGCTTACTCTCTCAGTCAAATATGTGGCTATGGCCGGCTGCTGACGCTTAATTACAGGGGACTAAGCATGACACTGACCTCAAAGTGCAAGTGCGCAGATGTTCGCGAACACAAAACCAGACGTGTGGATTCTGCTTCTCCATCTCAGCAGAACTTGCTTACACGCACAGAAATCTTTCCAAATGCTTCGGCTGTCGGGTTTTGTAATTAGTTTACAATAAGTAGCAAAAGCAGCCTGAGGAATACAGTGGACTCAGGCTGTAGTCATCATAGCCCTTTATTTATTCATTTAAGTGATGCAACGATTGCTGGACTAATCGCGACTATCTGCTCCATGCACAGACCGTAGCATAATCACAACAGAAGCATGAGTATTGAGCTAAAATGGTAAACAAGATGATTTTTAGAAATATTATTGGACGTATGAGAGATCAAATGCCACTAAAAATGCTGAAATAATGTCAATTTGTTTAAAATATCCCAAAGAAGTCTCTCTCACACCACATTGGTCATATATAATACTGTATATAACGCCATCATTAAAAGTTATTTATTTGTGTGACAGTGTTTGGTCCAGGTTCTTAAAAAGATAGTGCTGCCCTCTACTGTCCTGACTGTATTATTGACCATTACCGACATTGTTAATTAAGATGCATGAAGTCATCAAAAGTGATATTAGCATAAAAAGTATTGGTATCGCAAAATATCGTGATATGTGTTGTTATACTTTGGGTTCAGGTGGGTGGTTTGGCCCCTGGTCTTTTGATGAGGAAATAATCATCCCACCACTAAGCAAACTTGCCTAACCCTGGTATAGAAAAGACACAGATTTTTATGTAATCAAGTCTATTCATGAATTTCCAATCCTTTTTCAAACCTTATTCTGATCAAAATAATTAGAAACAGTCAAAAGGACATTATTACGCACTGGCATTGAGGCTGTACCTTTCTATACCTTTCTATACCACGGGCAAAGAAGGATCAAAATGCTACATCTGTAGAACGACACTGCTACGTAATAAAATCGACATAATTAAAAGCGGTTTGAAACTTTCTGACCCCAGAGTATAAAAATCCTATGCCATACATCGGTAAACAACATGTGCTTTGTATGTACGTTGAGCCTGGCGTACAGTGCAGTCCGATGAGTCACCAGGTCACGGTTTCTATCAGAGTCCACAAAGGCAGCAGCTGGGCAGATGGAGCCGGGCAGTTCTCTGGCCTGTGTCTATCTCCGGCCGCTCCCGTGAATGCTCGCGAGCGTCTAAAAGGCACATTGTCCGGGAATTCACAGCAGCACAGCACAATTTATCCAGTTCATTCCCTGGCTCCGCTGCCCACACACTCCTCCAGCAGGAGAGCGGAGAGGAGCAATCTGTGTTTAGTTGCTTGTGCAAGCTGTTCAGTTTCTCTAGGAGCTACCAGACATAGATGCTAAAACGCCAAATCTGTCACATGTGATATCGTAAAAATATTGTTAGACCTAGCTCTTCCCAGTGGCTAGAGCACATGCCCACCTTTGGAAAGAATTGGAAAGTTTTGAATTCATAATTCAAAACAATAGGTGTCTAAAAAGATTTGGGGACCCACTTCATTACTTGGACTTTCCTGATGATTTGACTCATTTTTTGTATCTTGCAGTTATGCTGATTAGAGATGATTTCTTCCTATTCTTGAGAGAAGGTGTTCTTAGAAGGATGTTTTATTTTATTTTTCTGTTGTTGTTTGCGGACAATATACCATGTAATACTTACTGAACCACTATGGAATTATCAGTATAATCAATGTTGTGAGTTGTATCACATTAGAAAACCTTTAATAAAATGTACAATACCAGTCAAAAGTTTGGAAACACATTTAATGTATTGGCTTTTCTGTATTTTCAACACTATCTACATTGTATGATTCTCATTGAAGGCATTAAACTATAAATGAACACAAGGAATAGTGTAGGAAACAAAAAAGTGTGAAAGGGGTCAAAATATGTTTTATATTTTAAAATCTTCCAAAATGGCACCCTTTATTCTTAGCATTTTCTCATTGAGCTTCATAAGGTGACCTGGTATCAAAAAATATTTTCCTTTAGATACCAACTTTTGATGCCTGGGCTGCGGGTCCTGAGACAGCACTACAGAAAGTTACTTGGTTGTTTTGGCTCAAATAAAGTAAATAAAAAATTAAAAGAAATAGTCTTTTACGGAATAAATGATGGTATTGTTCCGGTTTATGGTTCTAGATGAACAATAATTTAGTATAGGTATTGAAAAAAGTATTGTTCAGGTACCGGTATCATAAATTGTTACAGTAAAATGAAGTCGTGTGAAGTAAAAGACATTTTCTGGTGACTACTGGGTGAAGCTCATTGAAAAAATGCAAAATCAATAAAAAAGAGGCTATTTTGTTTAAAACATAATGCCATACGTGACTTTGTATGCTTTCAGTGAGAATCCACAATGTACAGTAAATAGTCTTGAAAACAAAGAAAAACCAATACATAATAAAAGTGTTCTAAACTTTTGATACTTTGGTACTGTATGTTGGGAAAAACCCATATAATAAATGTGGTGACAACGAAATAAAAGGTACGTGGCCCGTACGGGGATCGAACCCGCGACCTTGGCGTTATTAGCACCACGCTCTAACCAACTGAGCTAACCGGCCATGTGGGACAGCCCCCCCCCTCGCTCCCTCTCTGCGTCTGCTACTAATCCCAACAAATGCTAATGCTAAGGCACGTTTGTCAACAATGTAAATCTCCGCAGACCAAACAGAAGACTCAAGTACAGGTCAAAGTGCACGCGGTGTGTGTAGCTAAAGTTTGGCTTTACTTTCAGGAGGTGGGGGAGGGAAGTCTTCCACGTCCATGCTCTCTCTTCTCTGGCACCGGCTTCCTCAGAGTGCAGCATGAAGGAGTTCAAGTATGCAGCCACGCATTCCTGAAACAGAAATGGGAAACGTCACCGAGTGGAGTACAGTGAGGCAACAACAACCTGAGATTAGATACTACTGTGTGTTTAGATCGCCCCTTTACAGTAGGACAGAGGATCCCGAACATTTCACACCGAGAACAGGGGGATCAGACGTCCCAGTTTACCCGGGACTGTCCCCGTTTTGAGCCCTCTGTCCCATGTCCAAGCGCATTCCTCCAAAATCATTCATTTAGCCCAGTTTTACACAGGATCTGTCGCAGGTGTCCCAGTTTTTGGCCAATGTGATCCACGATGTAACACACTACACTTGTAAATGGATGTCTTTGGGCCATGCAAATATCAATAACAAAGTAGAAAACAATTTTACTATTTAGCGTGGGAAACACAGTCAAGATCTGGCTCCCTGGCTGGCCCTGCAACAAAATGTTGTCCCTGTTTTTTAGTTGGAAAATCAGGTCACCATAACCAAGCACCGCCTACAAGAAAATATTTGGCTTTCCGGGGCTAAACCAGGTCTGAAATAAGACTAAACCACAAGTAAAGTAGGGCTAAACATAGGAACTAACGCTAACTAACATGCATAAAATCAATTAAACAGAAACTGAAATTACGAGGAGCCCAAGCACCACAGTTTGAGACACACTGCAGTAGCATTCAGAAGGAGCTTGTGTTTGGATAGATGTAAAGTGAGTGGAGACAAACTTGCATGTAGCTCTTATTTGCAACATCTTCTGGGCACGTCTGGGGATGTATTGTCTCTAAGCTAATCTCCTGCTGTGTGTAGGCCTATAAATATTAGGGAAAGATTTAAATTGATATCAGTATGTAACTTTTTCTGTATATTACAGACATAAATATAACAAAAACATACTGGAAGTTTTGAATGAATGAATAAGTACTACAGAATTACAGAATACGTTTTCTGTCATTTAATGATATTATGTTTTCATATTGTTAAAGTTAGGTATTTTATGTATAAAATGGCCAATATTGCCTATACTTTTAGTAACAAAATCTAAATAATGGATAGAACCAGGTTTAAATGGTTTTATTTTGTTGATGTATTAGTTACATGGATTTGTTCAGAGGGGAATTTAGATCTTTTGTTTTTGAAGAAGCTAGTTATTAGTGAGTACATCTGCAACAATAAACATTTCACCTTGATTTTTAGGCAAAAGTTCTTCAGTCTTCATCTGTACTCTGTAGTTGAAGTGTAGGACGTTTCGATCTTACTCCAAAGATCGTCATCAGCTACTGAAGGCCTGGAGCACGCTGTGGGTTTATAACCCTGTACGACTGAGAACCTACACAAACTTGATTTTTAGGGTTCAAAAACTCAATAAATCAGGCTAGGAAATGGATATTGAAAAATATCTCTGAATATCCCTTCAAAATATTGTTTTCCAGGAAAGTTTAGAGACTGTAGGTGCTACTAAACTGGAGATGTGTGAGAAAATGTGAGGAATTGAAGTTACAATTTCCCATATAGTTGATTCAGTGCAATAATTACACTCCTTATTGCAAAGATTAGATCATTTTTTGTTTGCAGGTAAACTGGACCAAAACCTGAAAATTTTACGCAAAATGAGTTTATCCTGCAGTGTCTCTCCTTAAAAAGATTAAAAATGAAATGTCAATCTTAAAAGTGCACAAAGATTCTCCATATGCAGACGAAATTAGGTCAGTGAGTTGCATTTTTGTCAGTAGCAGCAGCTCAAACACACACTTTGTATGAAGAAGTGTTAATAACATGCTGAGGCAGGAGACCCTATAACATGTAGGGGCACAAGATGTTGCATTCTTCCCAGCATTTGTTTGCAGAGGCACAATGTATAACCAGAGATGAGATTTTCTGTCAAAGATCGTGTGAGTGGGCTAATTTGTCAACATCCTCACACTCTCGACAGCGTGACCGAGCCATGACATCATACTGCAGCATAAAGCAACCACTGTTTTAGGCCACAAGCTCTATATCCTATTTATTGGGGCTTTTTAACAATTCTTTCTAGTCAATCTTTGAACCAGAACAGAGAGTTTAACGCCTGACTGGGACAAAAACATAGTAAAAGATACCGCAGGAGATCCCAAGCTTGTTTTGTCTGCAGATACAGTGAAAACGTCTGCCTGTCTGTCTGTCCCACACCCTTCCAGAGGGCACAGGGCCAGAGCGGGGCTGAACACTGGCCCAGTGTGTGCTGTACAGGCCTCGGACCGGAGCAGGTAGAGTAGCACATGCGGCGCCCGAGGACACGACTCTCAACAAAGCAGAGGAATTCAAAGGCAGACAAAGGCGGCTCGAGTCCTACATGTCTGACAGTGAGGTTAATAAGTGCATCATGAAGAGAGACAGGAAAGATGATTTATAATCATGTGTCGATGCCTTGTAAAAGACTTTAGGCACCACGTCATTAGCATGTCACGTTTTATAACTCATAATGCATGTTTAGACAAGTAACTAAGGTTCTGCAGATTCTGCCTCCTACTCATAGTGGAGGCAATAGGTCGTGTTCACGTGACATCACAGCACTCTAAAGAGCCTATAGTTTAAAATTGAGGGGGAGGGCAGCTGAAAATTCTGTCCTGGTAACTACGGTAACTGCACATTTCAATGTATTCATCATGCCACATGAACTATTGTCTAATTATTTTCTCATAAAGGTGTCCAAACGTATAATGACAATATCCAAAAACATGTGCACGATGTTGGCCAGTGGAAAGGACTATCAGCCATAACATGTTTAGTCATTTTATGGTAGGGCTGAGCGATATGGCCAAAAAATCTTATCACAATTTTCTTTAGTTTAAATCACAATTTCGATTTTATCACAATTCATGTGTAAAGTGTCTTTTAAAGGAGACTAAAGCCATCTGCTTCTTCTTTGGTTTAGACCTGGTGCTGTTGTGGTTAAGTCTCGGTTAAGACCTGTTTAGTCTAGGTTTCAGTCCAGAGTTTTGATATGCTTCCCTCATTTAGTCCTGGTTTAATCCTGGTTCAGTCTATGATATTGTCCAGGTTCAGTCCCGATTCAGACCCAGATTTCTCCTGGTTTATTTCTGATTGATTCCTTGGGTTTATTCCTGGTTTAGTCCAGGGTAATCCTTTCATTCTGTCCCTGGTTTAGTCCTTTTTAGTTATTCTTATTACCCACCCCTATTTTATGGTACTGCTTTTATTTACTTTCACTAGCTGTTATTATCTTTTATCATGACTAGTGAGGCTGTGTTGTTGTTTTTTATTTAGTCTTTTGTCTTTTATCCTTTGCCTGTACTGTTCAGCACTTTGGAATCTGTTTTAGTTGTTTAAATGTACAAATAAAGTTGGACTGGATTGGATAAGAATAATTTGTCAGGTTTGCGAATCTAATCACTATCAAGTAATGATCTGGGACAACATTTGTCAATTTACTTTTTGAAAATGTCTTTCCAAAACTGTTTCTCTCCCAAAGAGATGTATTGGCACCTGCTCCAACTAGAAATAGAACTGCAATGTTTAGATCAAATCCAGTGGCGCTGTCTGGACTTTAAAAAAACAAGAAGCACCAATTCATGACATCAGCAGCTACTTAAAGGTACACTATTTTGGATTATAGTTTCAGCAAAACAAAACATGCACCTAATGATCAGCTAGACAAAGAAAATTTTTGCAGTGGGTAATCAAAGAATGGATTTGGATGCATGCCATATTTGTCTGCCTTTAGTCAACACCTCCATGGAGACGAGCTGGAGACGTCCCCGCTCCCACGAAAGTTACAAGTCGGGTCTTAGGAGAGCTGAGCCGCTCACAGCAAAGACACACGCTTGATCATTTTTCAACAGTAAAAGATATCTGTAATAAAATAGATGCTTGTGTTTTATTCTACTTAATGTTTGAAATGTTACGCGGTGTAACTTTAAACAAAACGCAACGCCAAGGAGTAATTTAATAAGAAAATTGACTTCTGGAGCCAGAGCTGGTTTTGAGGTGGGCGGACACTGAGCTCCATTGAGACATGAATCATCTTCCAGAGATCAGGGAGCATCGGGAAGAGGAAGGAAGGGAGTGGGCAGCTGTCAAATGTTCAGACGTGTGAATAAACAACGAAAATGAAATTAAAATGTGAAGATGCCGCGCTGGAACGAGAGCATCGCTGCGGAATAATCTGACCGCGGTCCACGATGAATCCCTCTTCTCAGGAAACGGAAGTGTCTGATCACGAAAGTTCAAAGCAGGAGACACCAAACAGCAGTGAGCCTCGGAGTAGATGACAGACAAAACCGAGCGTGTCGTCACACGTCAGGGAGCAGCACACACTAAACACTAACCCACAACGCTACAGTAATGCTGGCAATTAGGTTACCAGTGTCTTCATTATACGCTTTGCTAAAGAACATATGACCGGGATAAACAGTACACAGAAGCTGATTTTTAGCATTGGAGAAAATTCCTTCATCGGGAAACAAGCCAAAAGATGCTTTTAAACACTGCGCTATCTTCTTATTTTGATCATGTTGAATACATGAATTAGGAATTCAGACTTTGTTTTTAACCAAATTCAAAAGAAGTATCTCTCGCCACAGCAGGGTTCCTTCAGGGGCTTTTTGATTCCTCGGCACAGCGTTGTGGAGCATGCATAATGACAAGTGGCATTCCACAAAAGTCATAAACAAAAGCCTGAGGGAGCGAGTGGGGATGCAAATGCCACTCTTTTTTTTTTGCCGGCAGCGTGAGCAGAAGTGCAGGGCGACAGTTATTATCGGACCTTGAAGAACAGACGGATCGGCCTTTGCAGTCGGAGAGTTCAAGGAAGGACTCGATCGTAGGAAAATGAGGAAGACTTTTGGCTCTCGAAGCACAGGCATTAAGCTAATTCCACTACAAGCCACATATCCTCTACCTCCCATAATTGTGTTAAGTTTGATTTCCATTAGATTTGCTACTAATTACTGCCAAAGTCTGTCTACAGGGTTAGCTGATTTTACACAAAAGACCATATGCAAACACAATAGATGTTTGGATCAGAAATGAGCTATATGATGTCATAATTGCAGCCTTTGCGACTTGCTAATTGTAATTCATCTGGCATCTCGAACACACAGCAGAATAATGTTTTTTGTTGTACTCTCCAGCAGTCAACCTCAAACAGGGTGGGGAAGTTTGTGGAGAATAATGAGCAATAATCATAGTAATGGCTCACTTTATGGTCTTATTCCATTACCTGGGAAAGAAAAGAAAATCATTTGAATTTGTGCAACTGCAAAGAGGGCCAAGTTATATTTTTTAATAGAGTTAATATTTCTGCTCCAAAATAATACTGTAATAAAGCAATGGTTCTCAACCGGTTTGTCCTTCCCTAGAGCACATCTCTTTGCATATTTATTGACTGATAAAGTATAAATATATTACATGGGGATCGTGAAATGAGTTGATTTGTTCATGATTTCTGCTTTATTCGTTTCAAATCAGCTGTGGGAAAATACACTTTTACATTATGGATGTCAGATTCAATTCCCTTTTGGATCACAGTTAGCCATCCAAGGGAGGGTGTAAAGCATTATACCGCGGCCCCACAATCCTAGCTGTCACTTAACCGGTCGCCACCCGCACCCCGAACCACACCAAAGTCACTGGCAAGTATGTAACTAATCAGTCGCTGCCCAAAATAGCTTTTTGTTGACACCCTTTAACCACAAAAACAAAATGTCACTTGAACTGGCTGTCCCCCGTTATCATACCTGAGTTCTACACTGTCTACAAGTTGTGGAGATTACGTGTCAAAATAAGCAGGGCAGCAACTAGGTAAGAAAGGAAACGGGGGCTCGCCACACTAACAAATCTCAGCTCAAGAATAAATATGCAATTTCACACACAAATGTGCAGCAAATCTGTGGCTTTAGTGGACTCTCGCAGCTGGAGCTCGAGTATGTCAACAATGTCGGAAGGATCTCCGTGGATGTTTGGCGAGTGTGAGGCTGGCCACAGTGTCCATAACAAACAAACAAACTGAAGACGAATGCATGGCTCCTTTCCATGTTTTAACACTCATGGTGAAAATGACTTTGCTGCCATTGCTTTGCCACAAGATTGTGCAATGAGTATTTCGGGGCGAAGAGTAGAGATGATTCAAATCAGTCAGGGCTGGTTCCTCGTGTTAAATGTTTAGTTTGTATATTAGTCCTGGCTGTAAGAGTGTCCTGAGTGTGTGGAGTGAAATAGGAGTGTGCCTTTGCCTCTGTGACTATTTGCCTACCAAATGACCAGTAAGAAGTTGTATACAGGCATGTAAGTGTGACCCCCCCATTTCTCCTCCTTTACCTTGGTCAGATATGGGGCACCACTGGTAATCTACAGACAGGATACATTTCAAAGTATTTTCTCCAGTTCCTTTTACAAAACAACAACAACAAAAACATGAAAAATCTGTTTCAGATCTACATAAAACACAACCTAACGCTGGCTTGTATTAATTAGCTCTACTCTGATGTTCCAGTTGACTGAAGCTGTACAGCTCCATTCACTGAGGAATGCTATGCATGACTACTTGAATTTGTAGACTGCTGAAGTGCCACCCATAAAGCATCTTCTATAAACATGTGCAGAGTCAGGCTCATAGAAAGCAAAGAATCAGATCATGTTTAGAAAGTAACGATTTTACAGGAGCATGTTCTGCGAATTATACAGTTTAATCCTAGGCTCATTCTGAAACATTGTGCCACATGAATCACTTCTGGGTCTGTTATTTTGTTACAGCCTGTCTCAAAAGTCTAAGACCGATCACATAGGAAGCTCTAGTCACGTCTCATAACAATGTAACTACATTGAAAACACTAGTTGCAAAGACAGCCCCAAAGCAGGCTGTCTTCCATTGTTAAAATATGGAATGGGAGGCCAACAAGAAAGAAGCAGCAGCTACAGGTTGACAGTGGTGGGACTTGGAAAGCAGACTCAAGCGCCACGTTATAAGCCTTCTCCCAACATCACTTCACTTTATGAAACTCATTTCGTATAAGACAATTCAACAAATGCACATGCTTTCTTCCATCAAGAACACAGGGCGCAAACTGTACTGACATTCATTCCGAGCAAAATTGGGTAAATAAAGTATCTCAAACTTTGTCAGAAGTAGAAAAAAACGTAAACTTACTCTGTCTGGGCCTTTTGGTCTCGCATCCGTGTGCAATATAACAACAGTTTTCACACGAGAGTTTTATTTTCTTTTTTCCATTCAACGAAAAGAAAAAAAAACTTGTATCTTCCTTCGTCCTCAGTGGATTGGGTTTTTTCTAACGCAAACTGAGCCCATCCATGTACAGCATCTGCCTTCTCTCTGGGAGCTGATTGGCCGTGAGCTCCGCAGAGAACAGTTCTCATTGGCTGATGGGGCTGTCATTCAAGTCTCAACACCGTTTGATGAGCGAGTTATCGATGTGACGTGTGCACATGGATCCACCCATACAGTCCCATGAAAACAGCTGCCTGTATGTTGTTGTTTAGATGTTTCATATAGGATACAGTGGGAATAATATGTGCATGAAAGGCTCTGCTGAATAAAAGAAGGCTAGCAAAATGTGTATAATAGCCAAAAGCTGTACAAAAAAAATAATCCATGTAATTATTCATTTTTATTTTTTATTTATTTATCCTTTATTTAGACAGGTTGGTCCCTTTATTTAGACAGGTTGGTCCCTTGAGACTCAATGTCTCATTTACAAGAGAGACCTGTGATGTGTGTTAATACACACTGAAGACGGAGGCTAAATCATCAAAGCATTTCAGCATAATGTACAGGCTCATTATAATTGCAGCCATGAAAGAAGAACAGAGCAAGTTTCATTACATCACAATGCATCCAGCAGATGGCGCTTAATTGCCTATAGTGTTACACACAATCCTTTAGTTGTTTGGAGCAGACAAATACGTCTCAAAACCTCTAAAGGGAAAGTACTAAAGGGTATATTTCCAAGTTACGGCAGATTCAATTGGGATTTAAAAAAAAAAAAAAGAAAAAGTTGCAAACTGTAAATCAATTTATTAGTTTAATCAACAAATGCCATGCATCAAAATGGAAAATTAATGAGACATTCCATATGCTACTATTGTAGATATGATATCAAATGAAACTTCATATACATATTCAGTCAGTGTAAATATACCCACAACACCAGGTGCAAGGACACCACAGTGAGCATGAAAAATTAAAAAAACATTCTGCACTTAGTCCAAATAGACTGCGTTTATTAATCAAACGTTTCTTTTGATCAATCAACGTTGTTTGATTAATAAATCTATTTGGAGTAAGTGTGCAGGATTTGTTTTAAATTTTTCATATACATATTCAGAACATCCTGAAGGACAGTTCCTCTTCTCTGCACACATTCCTGACTCAGACCCCGGTCCAATGGATACCAGCTCAGGCACCAAAGACCATTTGCAGCCAAGAAGAGCAACACAAAACAACATGAAATGTCTTTTATACCACGAGCTTTAACACTGTTTTATAAATGTGTTTTATCAATGTTTTTTTTGTTTTTTTTTCTATTGCTGTTTTTATTATCTTGTAATTGGCATATTTCAGGTTAAACATTTTGTTCTTTCCTGCTCAATGTTTAATAAACCTAAACCTAACCTAAGCATATACATCCTTAAAGGCTGTTTGACTAATGCAAGTAAAAAAGATAAAATAAAAGACAATAAAAAAAAAAATAACCCAATTATAAACATCAGTAAGCCAGTTCCTTTTAAGGCATTTGTTTGATAGGCCACAGACAGCATGATGAATTACACAATAAAAGACAGTGCAATCCCACAAAACAGAATCTAAACAACAAAGAGTCTATTGTGCCAAGATCACAAACTGTCCCTTCAGTCAATGGTACACAACCCCTCATTTAAATACTCTTTATAAAACGTTATTATTTTGATTTGCTTGGCTCAGAGCACATTCGCTTACGAGTGGGAAGACCTTGAGATTCTCGAAAGCACAGTATAATAAAGAGAGAAGGAACAAAACGCTGAATATGTAGAAATTGTTATAGCATAGTAATAAAGCTGCTTAACAAGTTCAGCCTTGGGGGATGAGTGTACATTTTGGTGCTTGAAAGAAAGGCACGAAGTTGAACATGAAAACATAAACACTGATCTTTCACAACAGCCTATGTCTATGTTGTTGATGTAAACACTTTAAGCCGTTACAGAATGAAAATACATTGGTTAAATAATACTGAAATATCTGGAGAAAGCCTAAAAAAAATAAAAAAAAAGATTCATCACTGTGCCAATGTCAGAACACTCTCAGTAAAGGTAACGGAGGATCTATAAATAAACATAACAAAAAAAACGATTGACTCTAAAACCAGATCAAGTTATTAAAACTATGTGTACAAATGATGAAATTACATTTTCAGACCATTTATTGCGAGTGCAATTTAACCTTCTCCGGGCCATTTACAGGCGCTGGTTTGTCGCCAAAGTTCCAGTCGACAGGGTTAAGAAGCTGCATAGTTTTCTTGTGCGTCCAGATGGGGTTCAGGACAAAAGTGAGCAGGACCAATCCAGGGAAGAAAATCAGCCGCTGTGGCAGGGAGACGTGGGCATTGATTTCTCTCCAGTGCGTACAGGTGAAGTACCACATGTAGTAACTGAGCACCATGCGGCAGTGAAACATGTGGATCATCACCCACTGGTTGGCTTTCCAGAAGCAGGTGTGTGCGTAGCCAGCCTGTAAAGAAAGAAATCAGAAATTAAATAAGATTTGATGATGGATTATGGCAAAACACTCACTATCTTTTCAAGAACAGTCTATAATCTAAAAATAGAATACAAATAGAATTAGAACATAATGTCTTGTAATTTGCATGTTTATTTATTTATTTTATTTATTTGAGCAGTAAACATTATGCTCAAAAGGAGTAGGCTGAAGCAAAAGAGCTTATAAGCACCTACCCCAACAGCATGTTACGAAGAAAGTATTGGTTTGAGTGAATTACTTTTAGAGAACTTCTTTCCTCTTTAAGTAAACCTCAACAGGATCTGAAACTAACCAGCTACTACCACTGGCTGCACAGCTGAACTTTGTAAAATGTGACACCGAGACAGCACCATACCTTGAGTAACATCCAGGATATACAGGTGAATGGGGTGCTCATCTCCATCAGCAGTGTCACCATGGGTAGGAAGTGTCCTGTTGAATCCCACACCACTGCACACGCATATCCTGCCAGAGCAAAGAAATGATGTGCGGCCAGAGGTAGGTCAAAAGACCAAAACACCACACTAGAAGTGTGCAGGGCCACATTCTCAAAAACAAAAAATCCTGTGGCAGACAATATATGGAACCATGACCAGTCCTCTTGGCCATTGATTCTGTCCCTGGATATCATGTCAGTCTCAGTCAGGGCCCGGAGTCCTGCTGCAATACTCTGGAGGCCAAACACACCCCGTGTAGCAGCCAGGTTCCAAAACACCTTCTCTTTGGCAAGCAAAGAGTTATAGGTACGGGACAGTCCCACTGACAGAATATGGCTGAGGAGGAACACTACAGTGTAGAATCCAAAGCCTGCAGTGACGAGCTGCAGACGATATTCCCAAGAGAAGTATTCAGCACTGGGCTTGTGGAGGGGTTGGTTTGCACCCAGTTGACGGGCCATCTGCCCCGAGTCCATGATGTGAAGACTGTGGTTCTGGAAAGACAGAACACAACACACGGCTAACTTACGGTCTATTTGTTTGTTTCTATAAGCCTTTCTGGGTGGGTGTTGATACAAACACTAAAGCAAGCTATATTCCTTACACGAGTAGGCTAAGCCATTTTAGCAAACTTTTATATATCTTTTTAAACTCACCACCGAGTAGCCCAATAGTTCTTTACACCAGCCAGAAGAAAGCCGTGTCCCCTTCACATAGTGTTCTGTCCAGAAGGAGCTACATTATTTCAAAGTAAAATCATACGACTTCAATTTGGGTCATATGACCAGCATAGAGGAAGTTACGCCTCCAGACACGTTTCTCGTTTCCTATTGGTCAGTCAGTGCATGAGAGACACTCGCTCCCCTCACTCACAGACCACGCTAATAATGTTACTGTGTAGTGTTTTCTTTTACCACCAGATGGCGCCCTCGTACTGAGAACGGGGCGCGGAAAATACAACAGATGCAGTGGTTCCCAAACTATTTATACCAAGTACCACTTCATAAAATTAAATATGTGACCTTTCAATCACCTTCATACCATGCTCTTAACAGCTGCACAGCACACTGCTCTACTGCTCATTTGCATAACTTTATATCTTTATCTTTTCCATCTATTGAACGTACTGTACTCTTTTTTTTTTTAAATCCTATTTAAACATTTTTATACTTGTGTACATAGTGCCACGCATACCGTACACACCTATATTGATATTTCTACTAACTATACTATTCTTTTATTTTATTCTAAGTGGTATTGCTGTTAGCTACAGTGCAATTTCCCTTGTGGAACAATCAAGTTTGTCTATGTCAAAGTCTAATAACCAAACTTAAATTTATAATGAAACCATAGTTGATGTTATGAATATAAAAATGAAGTCTAAAATGGAAAAAGACCTTGAGTAACATTTGACAATACTACTGCATACTTGAAAGTGCCACCAGTGGTACATGCACCACAGTTTGAGAACTGCCAGAGAGCATATGCCAAACTTGTTTTTGTTGAAAAACAGACACCACACAAATATTTTTCCAAACATTTTGTCAAAAAATTTAATTGCAATTAGTATTTACAATGAATGACCTCCTTAACTATAATGAAACTATTTAAGAAGCAAAATCTTTGAAGGTTTTATCTTTGAAAGGATGTGAATAAGTGCAGCATATGCTAACATAACACAAAAAGAAGAACGCTAGAAATACTTTGAGTGATCAAGCATTGAGACAAACATTTAAAAATGTTTGTGTTGTAGGCTAGTCAACTTAAACACATATAAAAGCGTTGGAGAGACAGCGGCTTAGATAAAATAATTCAATAATAATAAATAAGCCTACATTCAGAAACATTATTTTGCATGCCGGCATATCAATTTATAAAATAAACCATTTAAAAATGACAAAACATGAGCAAGAGCCGAAAATATTTTCATGTTTTAATTGAGCATATATTATATATTTATATATCTATATATATCTATATATATTTCTTTACAAATAATGAATATTTGGCATCATATTCATCCTTACTATAGATATAATACAAGAGATGATTTTTTTTTTCTTAGCTAAACTACTACCTTTTCTCATTTGTGTAGTAATTAGTATTTCACATTCCAAGTTCAAGGAAGTGTTGAGTCAGTCTCAGTAAGTAACACTTTCCACAGCGTGTTTCAAAAAAGGTCCCGTTAAATATTTCACATCTTGGGTTTAAGTGAAAGCTCATCGTGAGTCACACCAAAAGTGAGGCCACAAATGTTGGACATGAAGAGGGGGGTGAGACAAAGCAAGCAAATGGCACAAATGGGCGGCAAACAGTTCATGAATTAAAAGAGAAAAAAAAGAAAAGTGTACAGGTGGTGAGGTCAAGGAAGATGGCACTTGTAGGTCACTTCTGCCTTCCTGGTGATTTTCTTTTTTTGCCCTTGGGTTTTCAGAAGGTTTTGGTGCGAAGATACCAATTAGTCAATGAATCTGGCTGAGCTCACAGCATCACACACACATAATATTAGTGCACAACAAGCTAAGGGAAAGAACGAGGCTAATACATCACGGACATCTATTCCAGAAGAGTACAGTGTTCATTTTGATGATATATTTCAATATAGTTTTAGTCTTTTGACGAAAATATCATTTAGTTTTAGTCAAGATTAAGTCTAGAAACTCTTTTTATCTTTAGTCTAATTTTAATGGATGAAAATTTCGTGTAGATTTGTCAATTTACATTTATTTTATTGTATTTTAACATATTTAAAGGTATTCTGTGTTTCATGGAGCTTCTCCACATGAACAAACACAGACCTGCTCCTTTGGCAGTGAATCTAAACGGTATGAGTCTCAATGAAAATATCTGGAGTTTTAGTCATAGTTTTAGTCTCAATACATACTTTTAATGTAGTTTTAGTCTCAATTTTGTCAGCAAAAATATCACTGTGTAAAACTATTTTAGTGGACTAAATTAACACTACATAAGATGGAGAGACCGAAATCTGCCTTGAATAGCCTTTTTATGGTAAGCCATAATCACCATCTTTAAAAATAATTATTTTATTAAAAAACAATCTACTACTTATCATATGGTAAGATATTTTTACATTTTTGTTATGTTTGTATGTGAAGGTTGCAGTGATTTTGGCACCAACTTTGTCAATTTCAAAATCTAATCTAACCAAGAAGATGTATAATTAAATAGGAAAAAGGGTGGAGAGGACACATAAGATGCTTGAATCCCTGGCCTGATCATTTGCATAGGGAATAAGGATGTCTGTGTTGTCTCATTTTGCTAAGAAAGCTTACAGCTATAGGCCACTGTTCCGTGATACATTTCTCCATAAAACGCCTTTGAAGGGGCTTTGAGGATGCCGGGGCTTGATCTCACCAAGGACTCCGAAATCTTACATAAGCTGCTTTGCCAAGTCAAAAAGTGTGGAATAGTGATCCTCGGCCTCGGAGCTACACACACACAGCAATGAAAGCGTTTTTTTTTTTTTTTGGGGGGGGGGTGGTGTAAGCATATGTCAGACCGAGCGCGCGTCCCCCAGCCTGAGACGCCGGGGCAGAAAAGGCCTCTCCGCCACCACAGTGCTAGCTAGAAGGTGTGCCGTCGTGTCATAATCTGAGCAGCCTAATGTGGAAATAAAGTCTGGCACCGCTGCGTGTTTGTTGTGCCGCTGACTCTTGGCTACATGCGAGAGTAATGCTACAGACAGCGTAGGAGCTAAATCAAGTGACCATCCACACAGATTGGCTTATGTAGTGAGAGAGTTGGCACATTCTTCCTCTACAAAGTGCACACATGTAAAATACACTGTAGCAACTTCCAGTCATAACCTTTGAAGTCACTTAAAATATTTTTTGCTACACTGATTCCTCTGCTATCACAAATGCTAATTATCTCAGACTTTGTAACTTTCATTTCCCGACGTATAATCTCTACATATTACATAAATAATCTTTCATAATCTCTATTTTGAATTCAGATATGTCTAAAATTCAGTGACAGTGCCCAGATTGGAACTGGGGATCTTTTAGTTCAGGGGTAAATGCCGTTGTCCACTGGGCCATACAGCCCTTTGTATCTCGGAGCATAATTGCAATCTATAAAAATACATTTGTTGACATACTGCTACAACACAGCTATATACACACTGATAGTATTTTGCTAAAAAGTTTAATTGTTGTCCTATCAGAGCTACCGTACGAATAAGAAGACTAAAGTCGCGTTGTGTGACGTAACTCCCTGTAATTTTCCCGAATAACAGCAGGCATTACACTGTTTAAGCCAGTTGGGGCTAGCCTCCTCTCTGGAATGCTAATGCCCCAATTTCCTCCCGAGTCACTGCTTTTCTAACAACCTAAACGGGCCATTGTGAAGTACATAATGTGGCGAGAATGAGGTATTTCATCAGATATTGGAGTTGAGAAAAATGATCAGTGTTATAATTTTACGTGAGAATGCTACTGGAAAAGGGCCTGAGTTGATTTTTGTCACATGAGAGAAAAAAAAAAAAAAGAAAAAAAAGGAATACTTTGTCAAATTTGTTAAAAAGCAAAACGGTGTGAAGGCAGGTGGGGATATTGGCAAACCACACAATGTTTTTCTCGCTCACAAATCGGAAAAACAACAGTACTATCATTGTGAACTGTACATTTCCCTTGGAGAGAACTGTAATAAGTGCATAAGTGCATTGTCTACACAATTTGATCTAAGAGTTACATTTTTACTACTGCATTGATGATGGAGATGTTGGCACAAGACTTGCATGTTTTTGGCTTCAAGTAAATGTTAATATTTCAGAATTGCAATGAGAATTCTGCATACACTGGTGCTTGAAAATCACATCTCAAACAATGCTGTACATAGCTTTTGGCAGCATGGTGAATAATTGGGTTAGATTTCTTCTTCTTACAGTAAGAATAGGACCTTTATTTTGCAGTTGCTTTGGCTGCCGCCTGGTTTTCCTCCTCAACCTAAAACGCTACAGGTAAAAAGTACAGGTAATTCCCCAGCTCTGTGCCCCTGGTTGGCCATTGCTCCAAAAAGTGGAACATTTAAAGATGCAAAGATGCAAATCATGTTTGCAATCTTCCCAGGAAGTTGACATTCAGTTTTGATTTGACAGTGTGAATCACATTGGATGCCCTTCCTTATGCAGTTCCAGGCTTCGGATTGGCACAAAGAGTGTACTGGCCTGTGTCTAATAGGTTGCATTCACATCATTCTAAAAGAGCCTATTGTTTAAAATTGAGGTGGAACAGCTAAAAATTCTGAGCTGATGTATTGTCCTCGTCTTGGTGTGTGTTGGTCTGTGGTCAACCCTTTGTCCTGCACATGGTCCCTTTCAAAATAAAATTAAGTAAAGTGAAGATAATTATGGTTACATGGTCAAAATGCAAATTTCTAGTCTTAGTTTATTGACAATTTCTATATAATTCCTGGGCCAATCCAAATGAAACAGAAACTGTCACAAAGTTCAATGTCTTCTCTGTCAGCACATATGAACTAAGGTCTAATTATTGTCTCATAACGGTGTGCAGATGTGCAGAATGTTGGCCAGTGGAAAGGACTTTCAGCCCTGAGAATAATATGGCAGGTTGGTGAATCCTATCACCATCAAATAATGATCAGGAAAAACATTTGTCAATTTTTGGAAATTTCTTTCAAAAGCTGTTTCTCTCCCGTAGAGTTGTATTGGCACGTGCTCCAACTGAAATAGGAATCTATGACGTGAACGCAACCTATTCAGATTGAGTTTGGCGTAAATTGAACGCAAGATAACAAATTAAAAATATTCAAACAGTTAAAATGCCTTGCATTCTTAAAACCATGGCTGTTGAGAGGTTGCTCCTTTGAGAGCTGTGATCTCTGAATACTCTTTGAAACTGCCAGATGCCACTTTAATAAATAATGCAGAGCCAGTCTGATTGTCATCCACAGATTAAAACCGTCCTGCTCAGAAACCCTCACGTTGCATTTGAATCTGAGCTTGCACCTGATTTGTATTTTTGTCAAATGATTCAATTTTCCAAGCACCAATGTTTGCTTTTTTTAGTATGTGCATGTTAATGAACACTTGTGATTCCACCAATCCAGAACAACTTCCAGATTGGGTAGAAAGCTGCATTTTCCAACACTGAGCAGTCCAGAGCTTATGAGGGGTCGCCTGAATTGTTAAGTGCCACATGCCTCATCAAAGCTGAGGTATTTCGAGCACTGGCACAATTTAAAACTATTTTACTTTTAAAATGCTAATTAAAGTATCCACAACTAAAATGGCTAAAAAGTACAGAAGGGAGTTCGTACCCCTTGAAATCAATACATTTTCATACAATTTTAGCTCAAAAACCTGGCTGCTGGTAGGTTTTGAAAGCTGCACTTTTTATATGGCACTTTGCAAATGCTGAAAAACTACACACGCTCATCCAGGTTGGTTGATGAGAGCGACGCAGCTGGGTATAAGCATCACCAGCAATTACAAGACAAACCCAACCAATCCATGTCAAAAGAAACAACACACGGTTTGGCAATGGGACGACAGGCTTGGCACATCCTATTGACCAGTGGCGTTTGGCAATGGGCACTGAGGATGGCACTGAGGATGGCTACTGAGACAGATAGATGGAGTAAGGAAGTGTAGAGAGAGAGAGGAAAAGCAGTCTAGAAAAAAGGCTAGTTTTCAAAGTTGTAAGATATTTGGAACAGTTCAAAGATGCTCCTGTCCTCTCAAAGTCTAGTCTGAGCCTCGGGGATGTAGATCTCGATGCTGTCCGCCCGCTCCGACGCCGAGTTCTGTCTGAATGAGGCTGCCCTCTTGGCCGCCATGAGTCGCCGTCGAGCTTCCTGTCTGTGTCTGTCTGGTAGGTCCAGGGACCGCTCCCGCATCAGGCTACTCCGCTGTCGCACCATCTTCTTTGGTACAGGGGCTGGCAGCTGAAAGAAAGAGAAAAAATGTTATCCTCAATGTTAATCTTCAAAATGATCCATCATTTTACAAATACATTTCTTCAATACTTGAATTACGCTACTGCATTTTTCCATTATGAGTTGTGGATGATTGATTGGTGCCTCAGGTAGGGGAGTGGTTTCCAACCCTTTTGTTCTCATGTACCCCTTGGGCCGAGTACTCCCTGCCTCGATGGTTTTGTTGATTAATGAGATAGTGAATCCTATTTATCACTTAAACAACGCTAAGTGCTCTCAAACTCTCACTCTTTACAGTTAAATGTTCTTAAATAGCTTTTCTTTGTATCTTTTTCTTTATCTGAAATTATCCCAAGTACCTCCTGCTAAGCCCTTGCATAACCCTGGTTGGGAAAAAATGAATAGAATAAAATAAACTGTAGGTAAGCAAGAAAAACTATCCAACAAATCAGAAATTGAACAGGATGCTAGGGCTGGGCGATATGATGATAAAAATCGAATCGTGATGTGATCTTCATGACGATCTGCTTTTTGGGAATATCGTCATATCGTGATTCAGTGGTTTTTATGTTTAACGCAGATCTGAGCTCAAATACTTTTCTCCAACACTTTTCTAAACCAGAACTAAACCAGGAGTAAACTAGGTCTAAGATAAAAATCAGACAATATCACGGACCGAATCTGGATAAAACCAGGACTAAACCAAGAAGTAAATTGGACTAAAGCAGAGCCTGAAATCAAGGTTTGAACCAGGACCAAACTAAAAAGGACAGAATGAAACAATGGACTAAACCAGGATTAAAACCAGAACTAAACCAGAGGGCTGTTTCATAAAACCGGCTCAGTAAAGCCAGGCTTACGGCCTGACTTCTCTCTTAACTAAGCATAAACACATGAGTTCAGGCTTAGTCCGTTTCACCAAACTCGTTCAGGGCTTTAGCAGTCACGCTTAGCCCAGCCTGACTAAATAAACCGGGCTATCGCAGCAGCCCATAAGAGAGGAGCTAAGATACGTTGAGCGTCAATGCAAGACTACGGCAACTACACGCAAGCCAAGGGGGGAAATCCCTTTAAGACACAAGAGGGGCGGAGCTACAGACACCGCGGAAGAAAAAAGACGCAAGGAAAGTAGGGATGTATTATAATGACAGAGAATGAAACAGAGCACGAGCGAACTTCATAGCGTTACCACGCGATGCTTGTTGTAGGTGTTTTACCGTCACTGAAGACACTTAGACCAGAGGGCTGTTTCATAAAAC